>CAUYPK010048704.1:0-102427 GCA_963574355.1 Loris lydekkerianus | reverse complement strand
TAGTTTAGCTTCATAGTAGGGCTGAGTACATTGGATACTTCTTCTTCCGTTCCTGGGATACTTTGCTAAGGAGAATATGTTCCAGCTCCATCCATGTAAACATGAAAGAGGTAAAGTCTCCATCTTTCTTTAAGGCTGCATAGTATTCCATGGTATACATGTACTGTCATTCAGCCTACAGTTGTTTAATTTCCATGCCTTTGTGAAATTAAAATTTCACAAAGGTGCCCATTGACCCCTTTTGAAATTTTAATTTCACAAAGGCATGGAAATTAAACAACTGTAGGCTGAATGACAGCTGGGTTGAGGAAGAGATAAAGGAGGGACTTATTAAATTCCTCAAACATAACGACAATGAAGATACAAGTTACCAAAACCAATGAGATACTGCAAAAACAGTCCTAAGAAAGAAATTTGTCACATTAAATGCCAACATATGTAAAACAGAAAAAGAGCACATGAACAATCTAATGAATCATCTTGAGGAAATAGGAAAGGAAGAGCAATCCAATCTCAAGCCAAGCCGAAAAACAGAAAAAAAAACAAAATTAAATCCAAAATAAATGAAATTGGAAACAAAAGAATTATTCAGAAAATTAATGAAACAAGAAGTTAGCTCTTTAAAAAGTTGAATAAAATCAATAAATCTTTGGCCATATTAACTAGAAACAGAAAAGTAAAATCCCTAATAACCTCAATCAGAAACAAAAACAGGGAAATAACAATAGATACCACTGAGATACAAGAGATTATCTCTGACTACTGAAAGAAACTCTAAACCCAGAAATTTAAAAACGTGGAGGAAATGGATTAATACCTGGAATCATACTATCTCCCTTGACTTAAACAGGAGGAAATAGATCTCTTGAACAGACCAATATCAAACACTGAGATAGAAGAAACAATAAAAAAGCTTCCAACAACAACCAAAAAAGTCCTGGACCAAAAGGCTTCACACCAGAATTCTATCTAAGCTTTAAAGATGAGCTTGTACCTATGCTACAGAACTTGTTCCAAAACATTGAGAAGGAATGAACTTCCCTAACACTTCCCTTACTTCTATGAAGTAAGACATCACTAAAGAATCATCTTTTATGAATAGTCTTCTTGGAACAATTATAGGTGAGAATAGTTTTTTAAAAGGTGAGAAAACAGTAAGTAAGTACAAACTGAAGTAGAATCTGCTAGGACATGATGGGCTAGGATTGAATTTTTATTGAAATTTTTAAGCTTAAGGATGAGATTAAAGTGTTTTCTGAATGAAAAGAATTGCCCTTGTCCTATGTTAACAACCAGTAAATGGCTTCAAAAGTCGGTTTTTTCTTCAGACTTGACAATGTTCCTTAAATTCAACCTGCATTTATAAAGAAGGCATAACAGTGCTTAGATGTGGAAGTTATACTGCAATACGTAACTTAGACAATAACATTATATGAACTACTAATAAGGTCAAGTTGTTCTTATCATTTCTTGTGTTATAAAAATTAAAATGAGATGTCCACACCTGCAAGTATTTGAAGCAGATATATTTTTTAAGATCAGCTATAACTTCAATTGCATTTTTCTCATATTAATCTAAGGACAAGGGAATTGTGTATTTCAGAATTTGTTTAATTTTCCAATTGAGAAGCTGCCACCTAACTTACCAATTTGAAATGGTTACTTTGCAATACAATGACATAATAAAAGATAAATACCAGGTAAAGAATCTGATAGAATTCTATAAATATCTTCTGAGGGATAAATATAAATAATGGAAATAAAATAAAAAATAAATAATATTAGTATTGATATTAGTATTTGGCAGTACCTCTATATGTAAAAAGACATTTCAAAGATAAAATCTGCAATATCTCATTTCAGATTAGCATTAGCAGATGAGCATTCACAATGCTTTATGATAGGAAAGATTGCAAATTCTGATTAAATAATGTTATTAAAATAATTTATAAATTGTTCTCAGCTATGATATTTGTATTGCATCTATAAAAATAGTGAAATTTTATTTATTTTCCTGTTGTGTAAGTACTTACAGAATATCCTGAATTTTGCTTGCAAACCTAAAATATTTATTATCTAGTTCTTTACAGAAAAATCTGCTGATCCTTTGTCTAGTTGAAGACAACATTAGCAAGTAGAAATTGCCTCTTTGGTGTTTTTTTTATGACAGAACTCTGCTGATAATCATGAGTAAAATATTTTATGAATTTTATAAAAAATATACTGGAGTAGTAATATATTTTATAGATTTAGTCAATATTTGAGTTTTTGGCATTAGATATATGACCACTTAAAATAAAATAATGAAAGTAAACAATATTGCTGGAAATAAAATATTAATTGATATAAAATATTTTATCATTAATATATATTACAATATATTTCTGTGCCATGTAGAAATACTCTGTACAAGTGATTTCTATCTTCTAGCCTACTTTCTTAGAATCAAAGTTTGATATACATTACTCACATCAGTAGGTTATGTACCACAATGCAGTATCTGTCTATAATCAATCTTTGCCTTGTGACAGTTTCTCGTCCTATTTCTTGTAAAGTTGTCTTCAAATTATATTCTTGTAATAAATGTAAGAATGCTTTGGAAAGGTAACACCTGCCCAAAATAAAATTATAGATGTTTTATTATGAAAAAGAATCTCTTAATTGCATTCAAAAATTATTGGTAATAAAGGACTTAATAAGATGACTTATAGGATTGTTCTTTCAGCAAACCAATCTATATATCTCAGAGATTAGTGTGTGTTTGTATATATCTTACCATTGGTAGTTCCCTTAGCAAGCATTTACCTCTTGCCTTACTCAAGAGAACATCAATTTATTCCCACATCAATTTGCTTCCTTTGTCTCTTTCTAATGTGGAGATCATCATGTGACCAAGGGTTCTAAACAAATTTTCAATTTTACAATGTGTATGTTTTCTTATAGAGCTTATTGAACATGAATATAAAATCTGTTGCCAGATGATGCATACCACAGATTGAAAATTCACTAAGTCTTTGATAACAGACATATATTACTTTCCTACTTGGTCAATTTCACACTTAAAGATCAGATAACACTTTTTTTTACATAGCTATATAAGCTTAAGAATATACCTATGTTCATCTTAAGTCTTTAAACGTTGAAAATCAATTTTAAATTCTAAGTCTTTTGCATATGTTATATACATACACAAACACTATCAAACAAATGAGAATCTCAAGGACTCAATTGCCCTAATACTCATTTATTCATTAAGCTTATATTTACTAAATACCAAGTAAGTGCCCAACACTCAACTAGATGTTAAATTAACCAAATAACAATTATTATATCACTTCATTTTTATTCAATAATGTACTGATTTTATGTTTCCTAAAAATGAAACCAAATGGGTTAATCCTTCTTTAAGGGAGTGCTTCAAATATTATAAGTTACTTATAATATATGATACTATATTATTTACTTTCCTCAATATAGAAGAATATTCTATAAGAAAATGTCTATATTTATCTTTCCCCAGATTTACTTTTAGTCACTGTTCAAAATGAGAGTGTGAAGTTGAATTTTTTTCTAAAGACTAATGTCTTGAACAGGCATTTGCTTTAAGCTTAGATTTTACAGTGTGTTTTCTTCTTCTAAGAAGATGAATATATTTAATATACTTTAAATTGCATCATGTTTTATGAGATCTCAAGGGATCCATTCTTATATGAACCAAACATTATTGCATAATTATTACTTCAGATCTCTCAAATTATGATGACTAATTAAATATACATATAATACATTTATCAGTAAAAAAATTGCAATGACTCAATTTCTGTCCCCTTTGAAAGTATCTGTATGCTTTATAGAAGAAGTTCTAAGAAGGAGTAAGTATCATAGCAACTGAGAGCAATAGCATTAATATTTCATAATGCTATTAAGGCACATGGTTAACTAGAGAAATGCCAACATTCTCCAAGTAAGCAACTCTTGGTTTCACTAACCAGGTGATGATAAGGCTCCATTTAAGATGTTAGTTTATCTTTCATGTACATTTTATTTATGGGTAAAAATTTACGCTACTGTTAATTTATAAAACTGTTGTGAAGAGACCCTGTAAATGAAGAAGAAATGAATTGAAAAAAGAAAAAACCCTATAACTCCTTTTCTCACTGAATCCACAAATTGTACAATAAATTGTACTAAATTTTTCTTTGTAGAAATGACAGCAATTCTTTTTAAAGTGACAGTGATAGTAATTGATTATGCTGTGTTAAATTAATTGTTATCAATATATGTCCATTTCTCTCTTTTCTAATTCTTTCTCTAATAATTCATTCACTTATTTATTTGCTATTTACTTGTCTTTGAAATGTAAAAGCCCCAAACAATGGCTGTATGGGTGGTAAATACACTGCCTTTCTCTAATCATTCAACAAAATATCCCAAGCAGTATGCACATGGCATTTTCTTCTAACCAAAGACAAGTTTAACATCCAAACCACACTGGGATATCTTTGCCATAGGCAATATTGTGATTTTCCTGCAGTTTTGTGGTAACTGAAACATGCTGCTAGTTTTCCCTCAACATATTCCTGCAGAGATGAGTGGAACAGTATTTTATTTATCTGTAAATTTTGCTAGGGAGTAATTTATGCAGTAATGTCATTCAACATAAAGTCTGTTAAGGAAGTCTTTGCATTTACAAATACAAGAACCTTTAATTTTCTAACTGTCTAAAATGTTTGGATGATTCAAACTCTACTTGAATTGAGCTCATTTTCAATATATTTGTTTTTAGAAATTTATGTGAATCAGTGCCTAATGCCAAAGCTTTGTACAGTATCGATGCACAAAATTTAAAAATAATTTTCCATCGTTTCCAGACAATTTCCCACAAATAATAAGCCATTCTGGGAAAACAAAGTGAAATGGAATAGCAACAGAAATATAAGAAATGCCTCAAGTATACCAGCAGCATTAGGAGCTTTCAAAATTTCTTGCTTTTTATTTTTCATTAGTGGTCAAGTAAGTCCCTCTTACCATTTGTAATCTATGTTTTCATTTCCTCCCTGTATGCTTCCTCTCTCCACTTAATAGCAGCAGTATCTATATTACTTGGAATGTAATAGATATGTGGAGTTTCAGTCCCAGTGCTGATTACACTGAATCACAATCTACCAGTGAACAAGATTCATAGGTGATTAATATACACTTTAAATTTTGATAAGGATTGGGTAGACACCTAAGGAAGCTTGATCTGTATTCTTAGGTCCTGGGTGAGGTACCTTTAGTTTCAAGTTACTTTCACCCTGCTGAGATGTTTCTTATTGAAGAGAGTTACTAAACTGTGAGAAAATTCATATGGTAGCTTATCAACTTTGATGTTTGAGCATAGACAGAGACATATTCTGTTAGCTCCAATGCATATGATGATGAAACTCATTGGCTTTGTTAACTCTATATTGTTTAAATATTTTTTAATGAGCATAAATAAAATTAACTAAACAACAGAGGCATTTTTATTGAAATAAATTATAGTCCATTGTGCAAACTTTGAAACCAAGATTAACAGTAGTTAACTTGAATATCTCAGGATCACTCAATGGTAATATCCTATGCCATAAGAATTTTTTTTGCAACTTTAAAAATCAAACTTAAGTTAAAAGCAATTTTAAATACTATATGCCATATAGCATTTTTAGGAAGAAAAGGGGATTGAAACACCCACATACACGTATATTACACAAGCACACAAAGTCAGAGCTTAAAATAACTGTTCCATCTTCAGTGGATGAAGAGAAGTCGGAACATAGAGCAATTTTCTGCTGTGTATTCAAGTATAAAAAAAATCAAGATATTACCAAAAGACATTATTGTACTTAGCTGTAAACATGCTATTTCCTAAGTATGATGATTCTAATGGATTCTTCTTCCATGGTTTACTTCTTTGCTCTTACCAAAAGAGATAGTCCAAAGAAGAGTCATTTTAGTAGAATTTGATTAATAACCCCCACTTCTTTGCAAAACTGGAATTATAAGAGCATAGATGGATATTAAACAATAAAAATAAAGCCTTGATGTGGTTTATGCAAGAGGCTCTTAACTGAATTATTTGGGCAAGAAAGTCTACGGAAAAAAACAGGATAAAACGAAAGTCCTCTAATGCATGTCTTATAAAGAGAATGAAATCAGTAATACCCTAAGATGTTCATGTAGAATGTTTTACAGAATTATATGAAAAGAGGGAGCAAAAGAAATCTTGGAAACTGAGCAAACAAAAATTCTTACATTAATAATTTGTTACAAGTAACTGGTTTTTAATAATGAAAAGATAATTAAGCAGAGGCATTTTCTATCATCTTGCTGTTAATTAGCATTCCAAGTCATGGTCAAACTACTTCTCCATGGTTCTCTTCTCTTCCAGTAAAATTACATTTACACGGCAGAATTCCATTGACTTGGTTATACTCTAGATCAGGCGTCCTCAAACTTTTTAAACAGGGGGGCCAGTTCACTGTCCCTCAGACCATTGGAGGGCCGGACTATAGTTAAAAAAAAAAAACAAAAAAAAAAAAACTATGAACAAATTCCTGTGTACACTGCACATATCTTATTTTGAAGTAAATAAACCAAATGGGAACAAATACAATCATATACTGCCTCATGTGGCCCGCGGGCCGCAGTTTGAGGACCCCTGCTCTAGATTAATCTGCCTTGTATGGAGGTTCTCTGCAGAGATGCAAAGGGACGTCCTTGACCACTAATGAAGTTAAGTAAGAGATACGTATATATCATCTACTCTGTGTCCAAACATAGGCAATCAAAAAGACTATGTCCAAAGCTTTATATTTGTTTTACAAATTGCCAGTGTTGATATTAAACAATGTTTTGAGTTGAATAAATTGATTTTTTCTTTATAATTTAGTTTAAAATGAACTATAAAATCATGGGAAAAGAAAGGACTTTCTAAATTTTTTTTATTTAAAAATATTAATTGAGGGAGTACAAGTGTTTTTATTACATGGATATCTTGTACAATGTTTAAATCAGGACTTTTGGTGTATCCATCACCAGAATAGTGTTCCTTGTATCCAATAGATAAGTTTTTATCCCACACCCACCATTTCCCCACCCTCCCCCATTCACAGATTTTTGTGTTCTTTATATTACTTTGTGCCCATATGTACCCATCTATTAGCTCCCACTTATTAGTGAGACTATATAGTGTTTGGTTTTTCCATTCCAGAGATACTTTACTTAGGCTAATGGTCTCCAATTCTTACCATGTGGCTGCAAATGACATTATTTCATTCCTTCTTATGGCTGAGTAGTAAGTACTCCATGGTGTGAATATACAGTGTACAGTGTACATTATAGTTCCTATATGATACAGGTAATACCATATATCTTATTTTCCTTATCTACTCATGAACTGAAGGGATCTTAGGTTGAATCCACATCTTTCCAATTGTGAATTGTTCTGTAATAAGCTTTTGAGTGCAGGTGTCTTTTTTACAAAATGGCTTCATTTCCTTTGGGTAGATTCTTAGCAGCAGGGTTGCTAGATTGAATAATAGGTCTACATTTATTTCTCTGAGGGACCTCCGCACTGTTTTAGAAGTTGTACTAATTTTCAGTCCCACCAGCAGTGTATAAGCATCCCCTTCTCCCTGCATGCACACTAGCATCTAATATTTTAAAAATTAATTTGTTTACTTATTAATTGCTTTTTATAATTCAAGTAATCTACTAAAGGTTTCGAATCCAGTAGCTCACATAATGCTTACAAGAATTTTTTGGTTTGCTACTATTTCTTTTTTTTTTGCAATAGTAGCTACTATTTTTTTTTCAATAGTAGCTACTATTTTTTTAATTTTTCTAAAATTATTGTAAATTGCATATAACATAAAATTTTCCATTTTTCCTTTTTGAGCATTCAACTCAGTGATATTAAGTACAGTCATGTTGCTGTGCAGCCATCACCATGATCCATTTCTACAACTTTTCTCACTTGCAAAACTGAAACTCTACACCAGTTAAATAACAACTACCCACTTACCCCTAGCCCAGTCATGGTAATTATTATTCTACTTTCCATCTTTGTAATTTTGACCACACTTAGTACCTCAAATAAATAGAATCATACAGTAGTTGCTTTTTTCAATTGGCTGCTTCTCTTAGGAAATCTGCCACAATGTTGTGATAGGTGTTGCATTTCCCAAAAGTTTTATATCTACTCAAAGGAAAAGTAACCCAAAAGGTGAGGGGACTTGGAGGAACTTGGATCATATATACATATCTAGGAAACCTAACTGCAATGTACTCCTTTTGAATTATACCGTGATAATTGCTGGCAACATCAAAAATATAATTCCCTCAATTTAAATTACTTGCTGTCTAAACTTCTTTATGTAGAAAATATTTTTCTATGAAGTCAAATATATTCTGCTGGAATATGCACATTACTAGATATGATTCTAGAATCATATTATAGACTCTTCTACATCTTTGCAACTCTCACATTTTATTGTTATGATGTTTCTAGCTCTTCATAAAAATCCACTTGAGCATCAGGAAACAGATTGAATATAGTATCATTCCATGTAAAATCATGAAGCTATCCCATAACTATTGTCCCTGGATGGCTTGTGACCTCTCAGGCACCAGGCTGCAGAACTGTAACAGCCCCAGAATGTACTGGGAGCCTTTTATCTCATTCAAAGTGCATAAAAGAAAGGGTTGGTGACATTTACAGGCAGTGAAAACACATCAGAGAAGTACACTGGATTCTGAAAAGCTCTGTGACATGTGACCAGCATAAACCTTTGGTTGTGTTACTGACTTGAAACAGGCAGTAACATATAGCATTCTTATTGCACATATTATTCTGGCCAGAACATCTGTAAACCTTCTTGGCTCTATTCATTGACTTGGTTTGAAACCATAGATTGTCTTCTATCCCTCAAATATCCTATTTCTTTCTATCAGGAAAAGCATCCTTGTTTTCCTCTGGAACAATCTATTCGAAAATATGTGCTGTTTTCATCTGCCATGGTAGTTACAACAAAATACCGCATACTGAGTGACTTGAATAACCAAAATATATCTTCTCATTGTTTTGGAGGTCAGAAGTCCAACCTCATGGTGTTGTAAGGATGAGGGCCTCTTCCTGGCTCACAGTCTGCTGGCCGCCTTCTCATTGTCCTCACATGGCCTTTCCTCCATATGCTCCTGGCTGGGGTGCTGGAGGAAGGGGGGGTGAGAGAGTTCTGGGTGTCTCTTCCAGTTTTTATAAGGAGGTCTGTTCTACCTGAGCAAAGACTCGCTCTATGACCTCATTAATCTTACCTGCCTTCTTAAAGGCCTTATATCAAAATACATTACAGTCACTCTGGGTGTTGTGGCCTCAATATATGAATTTGGGTGGAGGGACACTGTCCACCCATAACATTTGGTTTCTATTGAATTCTTTGTTTTAATGCTTTTCTTCATTATTTTATGAAGACATTTGCGTAGAGGCATAAATACACTTTCTGAAGAATTCACCTGTTCCTTTGTATGACAATCTCTTAATGAAAATGTGTGTCTCTTTCTCTTCTTTTGTATAATTATATCCAGAAAGACCCTTGAATATTTACCCATTGATTTAGAGACCATCTGGGAGTCAAAATGCAGCTCTCTGAGTTTCTGAATTGAACTACATTGCTCTTTAATGTTTCAATTTAAAATCAGTATGTGGTATGAGAAAGGGCATATTTTGGTGACGTGACTGGAGTGCTTTGGCAGTACAGCAAACACTGACATAGGCAAACTGTTAAAAAAAAAAAAAAAGAAAAAGAAAATACATACTATAAAGGTTACAAAAAAAGGGGAAAAAAGGAAGGAAAGAAATCCTAATGTATGAGCTAACTAATTAGTTGAAAACACTGTAACAGCTCATTGGGCAATTTTATAATCAGATTAGCTCAAGGGATGAATATGATCAAGTTTATAACAGTTTGTTTTCTTTGAATGCAGCTGTATATGATGCCTCAGGAGATTCTAGAAGCAATGAAACTACAGTGACTTTTTTGATTAATAACATACAATCCTGAAAATCCATGAATAAAAAGGCATACTGTTATGCCTTGAAGCATAACCATAGAATGTACAGAGCCCCTCCTGGAAAAAAAGTGAAGTAGCTGAAAACCTCTTGTGAATGGCCATCTCAAGTGTGTTGCTAAGTTTTGTGGATTTTTTCCCCCTGTATCTAAATTCATAGGGTTAAACTACATTGTGAGTGCTGTTATCATAATTTCTCCCCCAGTGATTTTATAGCTAACAAGGGAACACTGGCAACCACTGATTCCTTTTGGAAAATAATCTATTTAAATATACTTCAGTTGAACCCTTTTCATAATGCTTCACTCCATTATTTTATTATGGGAAAATTTGCATGAAGGCAGAATTGGAGCTTCCAAATAATTCACTTTCTCTCTATATTTATTCTCCCCTGGAAGTGACAAGCATCTGTTGATAGCAGCCCAGATGGGTGTTAGGGAAGCAATTATGATTAAAAACATGATGGGAATTCAGAGAACTATGGGACATCTGCAAACATAAGGACTGCTATCTAATTCCACACTTGTAATCTGCCTTCTTTCTTGGGGTTGTCTATCTCTCAGTAATTGCTGGGTTATTAAACACATACACTTCACCAAGTCTTTGTGTGGCACGCAGGCATAGTCTGATTCAGCTATTTTAATATTGTTTGATAAGTTATATTTTGATAAGACACAAAATGACTTTTAGATACTTTTATATATACTATATAATCTATATATACTATATACTCTATAATCTCTTTTCAACCAAAGAAAATTTACATTATACAATCTAATAACCAAGTGAAGTAAGAAATATGATTTTGACCAGCAGTATCTTGTATATACAATAAATACAAATACATTTCTGATCTAGGTTTCTAAAGCCAAATGTGGGTCATTTAAAAAGAGGAGAAAATCCTGTGTCATCTAAGATGTAAGTAATTTTTAAAAATTAAACTGATCTCTGTTCCTTTCCATAGTTTTGACAAGTAGGGAATAAATTTCTAAAATAAAGTAAAACTGAGTTTAAAGCATACTATGTATGCTTTAACATACCTCTTTGGAGCCTAGGTGACCCTGTTCTACAGTGTTTCATTCTATGAAAAGTTGATGAAATTGCATTTCATTGGCATAAAGTGGTATGGGTAATGAACTGGACCATTTTTCTAGGTCTAGTATCTTTTGGAGAATGACAACTAAAAGAACAAACAGGGTATTCAGATCAATCATAGCTAAAGAATTAATGTATAGAATGGTAGATTATAAAATACATATTAATGTGACAACCAATCAAGGATATTCAAAAGGACATAGGAAGGGACTTGGCAATAGCTGAGGGAAGGAGTTTAATTTTCTAGTATTGTAGCTCCTAAATTACTTTTCATGGCTAGAAAAACTTCAGTGCCACAAATCTAATTCAGAGGAATGCTAGATTATTAGCAAAGTGTTGCACCCCTAGTAATAACTATTAGTCATAGGTAGCATATAAAATAACATAAATTCTGTTTTAGGCAAAATTAAATGTTCCCACAAATGAGAATAAATGGAATGTTTAATGAATGTTTGAAGTATCAATGTGAGATTTAAAAGTCCTGTCAAGACTCAAAAGAAGAATAAACTATATTCCTCCTTCTCAGAAGGGAATAAAGGATTAAATGAGCAAGCAGTTTATGAATAGTACATGAAGTTTCCAACAGTGTAGGTAAGGATAGTAAATTTGAAAAGCAAAAAGATCTGGAAATAAGATTTGAACAGCACTTGGTACAAGGGCTATTTTTAGTTTAGGGGAAATCTCCTAAGACTCTTAATTTTAATTACATCCCCAATTTTGACATTGGTATCAATTATCAATGTATATTTCTGTAAATATACGGGGTGGCCATAAAGTTCATGGCCAATTTAAAATAGTTGTCCCCAAAGCAAAAATAGTACTGCCAAATTTTGGATATCCCTGTTCTTAAGAGATAAGGCTTATGTCTCTTCCTTTTGAATCTGGGCAGATATACAATTGATTTAAACACTACAGTAGAAATGATGCCACTTAATTTATAACACTGGGTCCTTAAAGGGCGTGCAATTTCCAACTTGTTCACTGGAACAATTACTTACAGAGCCCTGAGCCATCACATAAAAAGTCCCACAACCTAGAAGCCACTATGCTGTGAGGAGTCTAAGCCACGTGGACATAGCACATATAGTCGCTCTGACACTGTGCTTCAAATTACTCTAGTCCAGATACCAGAACAAGGCTTCACATGATTCCACCACCATTTGTAAATTCATCCTGGCCTCCAATTTCCATGAAATTAGGCTCCAGATATCACAAAACACTTTGTTTTCCATATGAATTTCCAAGCTTCACGATCCATAAGCCTGGTGAAATGATTCATTTTAAGCCATAACTACATTTTGGATCTGTTTGTTATATAGAAATTGCTTAAGTGAAACAATTCAAAATTGAAATTTAAAAAAAGGAAAGGAAATAAGGGGAAGAAGAGAAGGAGAAGAGGAGGGGGGGAGGGAGAGAAAAGAAGGGCAGGGGGAGGGGAAGAATCCTGAGCACTGTGTGTGTTCTGGCTCCCATTTCCTTTGCAGCCTTATCTCTCACAGCTCTTCTTTCCATATAGGGGCCCAGATCTCTTTGCTTTACCAAGCTTACTATCCTTACCTACACTGTTGGAAACTTTCCCCCTTTTCTTTATTCTCTTCCCTTTCTTTTTCTTTTTTTTGGCCAGGGCCAAGTTTGAACCTGCCACCTCCAGTATTTGGGACCAGCGCCCTACTCACTGAGCCACAGGCGCTGCCCGCTCTCTTCCTTTTCTGAAGACCTATTCAGGTACTGTTTATAAACTACTTGCTCGTTTAATCCTTTATTTCCTTCTGAGAAAGAAGAATATGGTTTATTCTTCTTTTGAGTCTTCACTGAACTTTTAAATCTCACTTTGATACTTCAGCTAGAAAAATGTCAACTCTACAAGGTAAGCTTTATTTTTCCTAGCTCATAAATATTGCCAAAATAGAAATTTGAGAAGTTAATTGACCTGCTGTACTTCTTACTACTAATAAATGACAAAGACCAGGTTTTAATTCGAGTCCAAATTTTGCTAGTGTTTTTCTTCTACTGAATGTGGTAAAATAAGAAAAAGGAGTTGCTTTGTAAAAGAGCTTGTGGGGTTAAAATTGATAGGACTTTGAAACAATTGGATGCAGAGGCTGTCATGGAGAGGTGCAGTTGAAGAACAATCTTTGTTTCCAATCTTATATAAGGAGCCATATAGTAGCACTGCTGATACAGGGCTCCCCCCATCAGGGTTGGACTAAGATCCTCCATTTTCTAGGCCTGGGTGAGCTCAGAGATCAGTCTTATCCCAGCGTCTCTAGGCACAAACAGGCTTGTAAAAACCAGCCTGACTGGTATCTCATCAGGGCTGCCTCTCCAAGAGCAGAAAACACACCCTAAAAACGAGGCTGCCCCTCCTGGAGCAGAGAACACACCCATGAGGGACTACATTCCTGTACAAGGGCAGTTTTAAAATTAACTTCTGTCCCCAAGTCCCTGGCACCAAGTGCTTGTGACAACCCATCTCCCCAAAACCCCCTGCCCACAGGATAGGAACAGCAGTATATAACCCCCTGGACGGAAGGCCCCACTGGGCTACCCCCGCGGGTCCCCCCTCTGCTGCCAGAAGTTCTGTCCCCCTCTTTCGGTCATCTATCAGCAAAATCTGCCCTTTTGCTTATTTGTGTGATCTATGTGTTCATTGTTGGAAAATTCAAGACTAAGGAGCAGGCAAAGAGAGAGAGATTCTAGCGACAGTGTCTCTCAAAATTAAATTAGAAAGAAGAACATTCTTATTATTTGTTGGAAGGATGGAAGGAAGAGACAGGAATGGTGATCAGTGGCTTCCAGCTCAAAATGAAATTTTATTAAGAATTTTAAGGCAGGAGCAGCACCTGTGGCTCAGTGGGTAGGGCGCCGGCCCCATGTTCCGAGGCTGGCGGGTTCAAACCCGGCCCTGGCCAAACTGCAACCAAAAAAGTAGTCCGGCGTTGTGGCTGGTGCCTGTAGTCCCGGCTGCTCGGGAGGCTGAGACAAGAGAATTGCGTAAGCCCAGGAGTTGGAGGTTGCTGTGAGCCGTGTGACGTCATGGCACTCTACCGAGGGCGGTACAGTGAGACTCTGTCTCTACAAAAAAAAAAAAAAAAAAAAAAAGAATTTCAAGGGACAAACAGCAGAATATTAAACCAAGCACTGGCCCCTGTGCGCTGCCAGAGTGCATTACTGTTGGATGTGGGTAAGAATTCCAGCTCTCCCTTTTAGCACCTGTGTTAACTTGACCAAAATTCTTAACCTTTCTGCTTTTTATTTTTAATCCGTAACTTGAAAATAATGCTCCTGCCTGCCATGTGATGGTCTGAGATCCTTGTACACTCATGTATGTAAAGCATCTAGCTCACCGCCTGGTTCAAACACTCACTAGGTGTCTATGACCTTTTCACTCCGTAACCCTTACCCCTCCCTCTGGAAATGTATTCCTAGTCTCAGACATAGTTCTGTCAGTATTAGATTACGCTGTTAGAAGAGTTCTTCCATCATCCCATCAGGGAATTTCTGAATACTGTTTAGAGAGCCCTCTACAAAATGATTATTTTTGACCCACAAAATTTAAATTTTAAGTCAATCTTGTGAACCTCTATAAAACTTAGTAAAGTATGGAGTTACTTTCCTCTCACTATAGAGATTCTTAAAATATCCATATTTCATTGTTTGCAAATCCCTTAAAGAATGTAGTGACGGTGAAGGAGCGTTCTACAGCTACATGGACATACACAGGACACAGAATTACAGTCTCCCGATGCTGCCAAGCTCCTTTGTTCCCTGAAGTTCATCATGGACCCCAGATTGAGAACTCCATAGGAATCCAAAGATCTATTTATTTATACAGAAAACTCAGATTTTAATTTGAAATTTGTGAATTCCAACTGGTTGTGAAGCTTGACAGATCATCCTTTACCATTGCTAATGTCATGAAGGGAAAACTTTGAATTGATTTGGTTTCACAGGCCATGTGTGAATATTGATTTCAGCCCTGCCACATAGCCTTTCTGCTCACTGAGTGAAAAGACTATTCTGCCTGCATTTAAAGGCAAGGCTATCTCACTGATAGATACTGAAAACAGGCCACATGGGATCCAGCTGTCTCAAACCACATCATAGCCTGCTCCTATATGTGTCCAAAAGATTAGTTAGATAATATTGACATTTCTGCATATGGCAATGGGCCCTTGTTTCCAAAGACTTGAAACAGAAGTTACTTGTAGTTTCTGAATCTTTGTCAAAAGGCAGATGATTCTGAAAGCTACATGATTTTGACACTTTATAAGTAAAATCTTTAAATGCTTAGGTCTTAGTGATCATATATTTTATGTAAATGTAAAATATGTTAAAAGCTTATATTATAATAAAGCAAAAATACAATGTCTTGTTTCTTCCTTTTACATAATATATCAGCCCTACTCAGATTTTCATTTTCTTAACATATTTATGAAGTATCTTCTTCGAATTGGCTCATGTTCAGATTGCCTATAACGGACTTTTCCCACTAAATATAATGCATAATCTCTTTCACTTACATGTTTGGAAGTAATCCCTATAGCACAGACACCCTTACTTAATCCAGCCTGAATGTGCCCCTTCTTAAAATGTCTAAAAACTCACAAAAAATACAATAAAAAGAAAATGTTTTTAAGTCTTCTGAATCTCCAATTTTGGAAATTATGAAACTTTTCTAGAGATGAACATTTAATTAAAAAACAAATCAGTTCTACTGAAAACTGTTCCTATAAACTCAAAAAAAGTTACAGATATAGGTATAATACTTAAGTCCCCTGATGTCATGAGTCTGGGTTTGTAAGTTCAAACACATGCTTTACATCACATGGCAAATAATTCTCTTTTTGCTTTTTTGATAAACATCTGTTTGACGTTTTTAAGCTCGCCAATTTAGAAATGGAACTATTAATATTATAGCACATCAGGATTAAGTATATATATTCGGTCTTCTGTATCTATGGGTTCCACTTTAACATATTAAAACAACCAAAAATTGAAAATATTAAAAAAAAAAAACCTCTATAAAATTTCAAAAGCAAAACTTGAATTTGATGTGCATCAAATACTTCATTGAATTCATGGAAATGAAGTTTGTATAGGCATATGTTAGTTATTATACCTAATGTAGAGATGATTTAAAGTATACAGGAGAATGCACTTAGGTTACATGCATATGTTATGCCATACATGTATATAAGAGCATTAAGCATCTGTGAATTTTTGTATCCATGGTGCATCCTGGAACCAATTCCCTTTAGATATTGAAAGAAGACTATATACCATTGAATTACAAGATTAAATGAAAATTAAAACAATGCTTTTTACATATTTATTTTCTTATCTAGAAGGACAAACTTCAAAATTATTTGATGTTTGAAACTTCATTCTGCTTAAAGATTTGAGACATTATATCCTTGCCTTAAAAATAATAGTTCACATATATTGAAAGAATATTATATACTTACTATTGGCTAAATTTATTACATATATAATCTCATGTAATCCTTAAAATGACACTACGAGAGAAGTGAAGTTGTGATATAACAGATGAAGAAGGTGTGATTTACAGAGCACAAGTATTTCACACCACTGGCAGAATGGAGATTTGTGCTGTAACCCTCCTCCTGAGTCCAAGTTTTGAGCTCTTCCTCATGTATCTATTACAACAATCACGTTCTTAAATGTTTTCCTTAACCCTACAACTTGTGAAATGTTGCACAAAATTTAAAACATTGGTATTTTCCTGAATAAAGGAAGTTTACCATTGTGGTTACAAGCATGGGAGTATGGACTGTGGAACCGCACTGCCTGGGTTTGGTTCCTGATTTCACCACCCAGTTGTCTAAGGTACTTAAACTCTAAGTTCTTCAGTTTCTGAATCTGCAAAATCAGCATCATAATAATGCTAATTTTGTATATTTATTATGGGTGTGCAATGACATCTATCCAACAACACATGAAAGTCAATAAAATGAGTCTTAGCTCATACGTATTTAAAACATGTTAATTGCTAACTACTATTGTCAACTTATCTTTGCTCCACGTATGTCATGTTTCCCTACAAAAAAAATAATTTTTTTATCTCTAGTCCAATTTTTTTTTGTTTCTAGTCCTTATTTTAAACATTGTTATTGTTATTAAAATTTAAGCCTTTTTAATTTTGTGAAGGCAAAAAATGGAAACTTAACAAACACGTGTATATGTAAAAATTAAAAAAAAAGGTTTTTTTGTCAAAGAAAAATCATGCTTTTTTTGTTCTTGATATGAAGCTAAATATTTGGGTGGTCTTCCACATCATTCTCCCAGGCAGTTAACTATAAGTATTTCCTGGAAATGAACATTTCATATTGAAAAATATTCTATGAAAAACCCAGCTAAAGTCTAGTGTATGAAAATCAAAAAAGAAAAAAAAAAAAAAACTCTAAAGAATAGAAATAAAGCCCTGGAAGCTGGACATTTATATTACCTCTAAAAGTAAAAATAATAATGCCTCCTGCGCAGATTCACTGCCAACACCTTTTCCTTTAAACTGGGCGTACCAAGCTGTTTACCATATGGGTGTTATTTAGCCATTTCAATTGCTCAAGACTGAACTGAATGGCACCCACACACACACAAATGTCTACACATTTTGTAACTTGAAAAATTGAATAATACTTATTACTATTTTGGATAAAAGACAAATGCTTTACCTTTCCCTTTCACTCAATATTCCAGCAACATTAACCAACAAACTTTTTCTTAAGACTGCCTTAATAGTCTTTGACAATATTTTAGGCTAATAATTTCTGCTTGCATTGTTACTTGCCTTATTACAAAACGTTGAGGTAAATGATTAGCAATGTGATCTAACTCCAATTTCATAAAGAATAAAATTTATCACAATATATGATTACACTAGTAAACTACACCCTCCTGTAGAGTAGAGACACTACCTTATAATGTAGGTCTTAAATATATGTTTACTGAACGGAACCCTAAACTTTCAATGGGTTCATAATAGAACTATATAAAAAGGTAACGAGAAATAAGTAGTAGAAAAAGTGGCTATTTCAAATGTATTAACTTTAATTTGAAAGGAGTCAAAATGTTTCAAGATCACTTGCTAAAATTTTATCTTGAGTCTGTTAAAAATATATCTTTTTTGAAAGAACCATAGACTTTTAGACTTTGAAAGGACCCCAGAAGGCATATAATTCACAGTCACTTCGAAGGCCAAAATGTTACCTTTTCTGCCCTTGCTTGCATTTCTGTAAAATAAAATAATTAAACAAAAAGCTCTGAGTCCCTTCTAACTTCCAGGTTTCCACATTTTCCCCTAACAGCAGGATGCTTACTACATTTTTGATAGCCTGTGGTAAAGCTCACATTTTGAGAATAATCTTGCATCCTTATATTATGTATCTGTAGCTCATTGATTCATTTTCTATCTATATCCTAAGAAATGCTAGATTTATTCTGTGTCCCAGAGCATTTTATATTTTATACATCTTCAGGTTTGCTCCTATATCCTTTCCTCAAATTCTCTTCTCTTCTAAGCTAAGTAGAAATAAATAAAAATGTAACACATCTATTTTAATGACAACACATGGATTGTATTGAGTGAAATATTGAATTTTCGATGTTAAAGGTTTTATCAGGGCTGTTTTGGCCAAGAAAAAAGAAGTCAACTATTCATTTGCTCAAATATCTCATTTTCTTCAAACACCCACTCCACATGCCTTCAGAATACCATATATACTCGAGTATAAGCCGTGTTTTTTCGGCACAAAATTTGTGCTGAGTTCAGGTGCTGCTCCCTGCCTTATAGTTTTTGGGTAAGCCCAGAATTGCCTCTGACTCTTAAGGTAGCAGTTGCTGATTCTGTCATTAACTGGTTCAAGCTGCTGCTTCTTCACCAGACTAATTCATATTCATCATTTAAGCAACAACGAAAGCATTGCCACTATGGAAGCCTGCTCTTGCTTCCTTACTTATTGCATCTGGGTGAGATTGGGGTCTCTTGTTATGGCCCCACATTATCTGGGGCAAATATCATACAGACTCCTACATTTACCATAGTGATGTACAAACAATGCTTCTAACAGGCCCTTCTCCACTAGATTCTGAGTTATTGAAGAGTAAGAGCTCTGC
Organism: Loris lydekkerianus; assembly: GCA_963574355.1. Taxonomy (NCBI): domain Eukaryota; kingdom Metazoa; phylum Chordata; class Mammalia; order Primates; family Lorisidae; genus Loris; species Loris lydekkerianus. The sequence continues at coordinate 83,107 of CAUYPK010048704.1, read as the reverse complement.
TTTGCTCATCTCTCTATCCCATACTCAGCACAAGGCTTGGCATATAGCAAGCTCTTGATAAGTACACAATGAACACATGAGTAAGTATAGATTGAATAGGGCAGATGGCTAGTATGTAATAGGTTATTTGATCAATTTTTGTAAGGAATAACATTGATCTGTGCAGAATCTATAATAAGGACATTAAAACAATAAAAAATAGGCACCTATTTATACTGCCAGCTAATTTGACACTTAACTTGAAGAAACATTGTGACACATGGCGGATGTTTATCACAATCATGTAGAATGTTCCAGTTTCAAAGAGCATCACAAGTGATGCAACGAGGAAGTGGGAGGAAAGCTGCACATCCTTGAAGCCCCCTTCTGGGTTCTGTTGTTAGAAGGGGGTGGAAGATGAAGAGAAACTGTATAGATGTCTGTGCACACTTGCCAGGGGAGCTGTGTCCCCTCCTCTTTAGTCCTGCCAAAGTGGAGGTGGTGCACGGAGCATGGTCTGCAAAACAGCAGATGAGGTTGGCTTGGTCCCCATGGAAACCAGATCTCCCATTGAGAAGTAAACATATTTGGTACTTTTGTAATCATAACCCACCAAAAAGTTAAAAAAAAAAAAAATCTATTTTTATTGGCTTTGTATTGTCTTAAGAAAATTATTCTAAGTCAAATTCAATAGAATATACTTCCAATGCTGCCACAGCCTTTATCAAGCTATGCTTCACTTGAACCATAGCCCGAGAGACTGGAAAATCTCCTCAGCGTCATGGGTTAGTCCTCTTCAGAAGTCTAGGACAGTGATGATATTCTACCATTTGAGTATAAATGAAACATGGCCGAATGACCAACATAACCAAAGGATAGCAATGTTCACTCTGGATCTCTGCCTAGAGGCAAAGACGTCTTGGTATCAGAAGATGGTTACAATAAAAATAATGCTAATTGAAATTCTATAAAAAGGGTCCTGAGTACAGCCCAGGTGAAGTGATCTCAGTGAATCTTTAGAATGCATACTATAGTTTCAAGTAAACTGGAAAAAAATGACCTTTCATTCTCCTATATTGATTAGGCAGTTTTTAAGAACTGTTAGGAAACGATTCAATCCTGTCTCTTGATATTCAAATTCTGTACATTACATTTTCATCTATACAAGTAAAATAACCCTGTATCTGTGGTCATTAGAACTGGAGGATTTGACAGGTTAAAAAACAAAATAAGTAGCAATAAATATCTAGGGTCTAAAAAATTCTACCCAGGCTTCTACCATAATGAAAATTTTATCATTTCTTGCACGTAGAAGTAGATCGAGTTCCCCTATACACTCTGTTTCTTAGAAAATTAAAATGTGCCTCAATGATTATGTATTCATGAGGATAAAGCACTGAGATATTAAATGAAAAGTCAGTTCATTAACTAGGCATTAGGGTCTGAGAGACATTAAACATTTAGATACTTCTAAATAATGGGATATTTATGGACAAATAATTGAGATGATTCCCCCATGTTAATATACATATTTTATATGCCTAGGTCAAAAGCCAAGTAACAATACAACTTCCAAAAATATGAGTTCACCCCTTTTAATATATTTACATGTAAAAGCCTCAAAATTACACCATCTAAAATTTAGCAGATTTTTCTAATTTATCCAGTCTTATATAAGATTGTTCTTTCAACATCATTTACAGAATGAGCATCCATGTGTTTCTAATAGTGCATAAACATCACAATTCTTGCTGCTATTTATTAGGTTTGGATACATTTTTTAAAGAGATGTATTCCAATAAGCTATGTTGTTGTCATGACTGATGGTGAAATCATAGAAAATTTTCTAATATTCTTGTTACAAATGTCAATAGCATTTTGACATAAAGTTTTAAAGTTATTGCAAATATCTAATCAAACTTTAAAAAAAAATAAGATTAAAAAAAAAAAAAAGAAAGATTGAAAAAAGTAACCATCTCAGGGACAAGCACTTTTCATGTGTACATGGTGTTCTGGAACAGGGTATTTCAAAGGTGGCCTATGAAACCTGAGACAAAGGAAAAAACCTCAGCTGCACTGGCTTCTGATCTGGCTCATTACTAGAATTGCAGGGACCAAGAATAGGAGGGATTTCTTCAAGCCAATTTGCCCAGGTTCTTTACAATGACTTTGCTAATACAATGCCCTGCTCCAGGGCCTGTCTACCTCTGAAGCCTTCAGTCAATCACATGTTCCAATGCTCTGCTGTCTTACATCACTCCTTTACCTTACTTCTTTTGCACATTCTACTCACTTTAGGAAACACTTCTTTCATTGAAAATGGGCATAATAATATTAATACACAAATGCCAATATAATAGAGCCACAATGTAATATCTATGCAACTCAAAGACCTTTCCAGCTGAAGAATGCCCCTTCCAAGGCTACAATAATATCAAATACCAGTTTCCTAACATGTATTAGAGCACACCTTATGATAAGAAATTTGCTCCTTCCTTAGAAGCTAATTTTATCTTGAGATAGAGTTGATGTTTGAAAGTCTTTCTGCTTCTGACTTCGACCTATTTGTTCAAGTTTTGCTCTCTGAAGAAACATGAAAAAAGCTAATTTGTCTATTATTACCTTTTTATATACTTAGAACAACAAATAGCTGCCCCACTATTTCACCTACGATACATTGCTTATTTTATGGGTGATTTTATATTTGACAAAACTTGTAGTTTCTAAATTGAGGTCAGAACCAAAAGTGGTTTCCCAATTGGCTGAAACTTGGCTGTCCAGAGTCTCGGAATCTAATTTGATGAAGCACACGCCTGATCGAAACAGTTTAAGGATTTGCTTCATACTGAATGATCTCATTGGCACTATCTTGCCACTGTCCACTATCAACTATCATACTGATTGGTGTCCAGTGAGAAAACAAAAATCACACCGGGTATTCTAACAGAGATAAATTAACACAAAGAAGTAGAAACAAGCAAAGCTGATGAAAGTATAAAAGTCCTCACTGCAGGAAGTGGCTACCACCTACCTGAATAGAGAAACACAAGAGGTTGAAATTATGAAAACCTGGAGACATCAAGCAATGGCCTCTGAGCTGGTGGTAAGTCTTGGCTCAGGGAAGTGACTGAAAATTCAGACCTCTGAGAAGGTAGGCATTAGCCCACTGGCTTTGATGTTTCTGAAGAGGCATGAAGAGGCCGGTTGCATTAGCACTAGAGAAACTACACATGTCCAATAGTTGCTGCTCTTGGAACAAACCATCAGTGCTGGATGAGACAATGAAGCTGGAGAGACACCAACAGCAAGAGGAAGTCCATAGAAGCAAGGAGGAGAACACAAATCCATTTTCTTTTTTATTTTTTCTATCTTGTCAGCCTTCCTTCAGCATCACAACTCATACAGTCTCACAGGGATATAGTTGCCAAACCATAAATGTGCTTTGCAGAGCCCCAGCCCAAGCTTTATGAAGAACAATACAGGTGGGTGTTGAAACTAAGAGACAGGATTGTTGCCCGTAGCTCAGTGGTTAGAGTGCCGGCCACATACACGGGGCTGGCAGGTTTGAACCTGGCAGGGCCTGCTAAACGACAATGACAACAAGAAAAAACAGCTGGGCGTTGTGGAGGACACCTGTAGTCCCAGCTACTTGGGAGGAAAATTGTCCTTGAGGGCAGGAAATACATTTATATCTATCCCATTATATGAAATAATGTTTGATGTACCGCTATACTGATGTTGAACAAATGCATAGTTAATGTATAATGGTCTTATATTTATCCATGTTAAATATTCTCATAGATACATCAATTGTTTTATTTTTCATAGCTTTAATTTTCCCCCCAGAAATAATGCCCAGTCTGTTGATTACCATTCACAGTTTTTGAGTCATCTGAAAATTTGATGTTACATATTAGTATAAATTTTACAGTACATGTTGTAAAATAGTCTTTATCTAACTTTAAAAGATATAAAAAACACCTGGAGAGCCAGTTAAATAACGTTTCCTGGACCCCACTCCAGAGATTCTGATTCAATGGGCTTTAATTGGAATCTGAGAACTTTTGATTCTAACAAGTGCACAGGTGTGCTGAAGGGAGGCCGTTATATTTTCGTTACATTGCTTTAATAAAAAGTCAGAATGTGGGGCGGCATCTGTGGCTCAAAGAAGTAGGGCGCCGTCCCCATATACTGGTGGTGGTGAGTTCAAACATGGCCCCGGCCAAAAACTGCAAAAAAAAAAAAAAAAAAAAAAACCCACTTTATACTTTAATACAACCAGACATTTATTAGGCTCATAGTGTATATAAGTCACCCTGTTGGGGACTGCAAGAAATCTAGCATAATTAAGATAGGGTCTCTCTCCCAAAGGAGTTTTAAATTTAAAAGCAGGATAACACTTGCAAGGATTACATAATTAAAACGGTAAATAAAGCTCTTCAGGACACATAAGAGAATAAAAATAATTGGAAATAGTGGTTCTTTTATTTTAAATATTACAGTTGACTCTGGAGTGTTGATTATAGATCGTGTTTTAGGTGTGTTTTTTGTTCTTAATAAATGGATAATGTGATTAGAATCTTCAGACACTTGCTTCCAAGAAGGCCTGGACACCATGTTCTCATGGCCGCAGACTGTACTAAGGGTAGCCAGATATTTTGTTCACAAAGAGGATCCAGTGGAATAATAAGGATGAAAGAGATGAAACCAATTCCTCCATAGTCAACTACTGAGGATGTGGGAGGAAGATATCAGCTTGACACCAATACCACAGGCCCATAGCTGTGGGTTCTCTTTTTCTAGATTCAAATTTGTATTCCTTAACCTTTAGTTGAGACCTGGGTGAGTGACTTCAATGCTCTGTGCCTCCGTTTCCTTGCTTATAAAATGGAAGCTAATACTGGAACTCTTTTGTATCACTCTTAAGGATTAATGCATAAATTCAGTTAGTACACTAAAAAGTGCCTGGTAGATTGAAGGCACTCAACAGATCTAAATTTTTATAATATTATTTTATGGATAGATCAATAAGTTATCTTAATACCTAGAGTGCAGTTGGTCTCTTATCCACAAAGATATTATTTTTAAGACTGATAATTGTTTGAAATGCATTATTTCTATATGTTTGAAAATGAATAAAAATTAAAATTTGTTAAAAATATTGTGATGTAGTGCTAAAACATTATGTTTATCCCCTTTACTTTTCCTCATTTTTATGGGGAAAAAGGAAAACCAATGGCTTTAAGAATAGTTTGAATAGAAAGATATTTGGATAAATATGATAGGTGTAAAAGTTTACAAAATTTTAAAATAGCATAAAACAATATGTACCCTGTGTTTGACCTGTTTTAAATAATAAGCAATACGCTAAAAATTTGTAGATTATACAACAAACATTCAATTTTTTTATTTTAGTGTATCTTTATCCCATTAGCTCTTATTATTTGTTAAAATACCAAAAAAGCATTAAACAAGGCCAATATAATAATGTAAAATTCTTCCACCTAACAATTAACTCTTATTAAAAAGCAGTTAAAATTAGCAACACTACAATTGTAATTGTAAAGCAAGTTGACAAGTTATAATTATCTGGATTCAGTCCAGACCATTGTATAAGAGTCAAGTTCCTTCTTAAAACATGACTTTCCATATTTGATAGTTGTTTTAGCCAAGCTACCTGCTTGCCTTTTCACCCCCACACACAAAAGAATCTAAAATCACAATCTTGTGGAACACATTGGCATTATAGATGAGACTGATGTTATATTCTTTTTCTTACTGCATAATTGTTACAAAGGGCAACCTAAAATCTGTGAGCTCATGTGTGTTTGGATGTATGTGTGTACATATTTCCCTATAACTGACTTCCTGCTTCTTCTGTATATCCAGATACTTGCTTCATTCTTTTCATTCTCATGGTACCTAACTGTGAAGCTCAGAAACTGAATTTCAGAGCTTTCATCAGAAGAAGATCCTGGGTCTACTGTGAGACATGTAAGTCATTCGCCCTCAGCCTTGACTGCACATAGGAATCTCCTGAGAAACTGAAGGCCTCAGAATTACTTTGTAATATCCTCTCAGGAAATTATAAAGTTTAGCGATTTTGCAGAACATTACTTCAACAACTAGATATCTATTGTCTTATCACTATATTTCTGCTGCCCTCTGATCCAGCCCATTATATGGCTGGATCCTACCAACCTCTGACTAAGACACCTATCAAGCTTTAGAGCATGCACCTATGAGTGCATTAGCAATGACCAAAAAAAAAAAAAAAAAAAAAAAACTCTCCTTATACCTGCAACATATATAGAAGATTTCCACTTAATCAAAATAATTATTCATATATGCCAATTATACATAAAGCACCAGCCAAACTGTCACTGGAAATGCAAAGATGAATTACATGTAATGTTTGCAATAAAAATCTTTAAAATTTGTAGAAAGAAACAAACTCACATGCAAATTTTATAATATCAGAAGGCCTTTAATGCACTTTTCTCAGCATTGGCTACACATTAGAATCACCAGAGAACTTTTAAAAAAAACGCTTTTTGAAGACCTTTCTAAAATCCCCAGAAATGCCCATATTAAACTTGAATAGCATGAGAATTTTTCAAATGCTCCCCATGTAAATGATTCTAATGTGCGTCCGGGTTTGGGAGGCACTGCATTAATGTATGCTGTAATTGTGATAAAACAAAATTCTTATGACAGTGGGGAAAGGAAAGGCTTTGAGGAAGGGTAGCATTCAATATTAATGAAAATGCTCATTACAGACATACTATGTAGCAGACATTTTAAATGAAATAATTTATTTAATGAATCACAAGAACCTTTGAAATAAGTGCTGTGATCTGTTTTTTGACAACAGATAAAACTGTGTCCCAGAAAAATTAAATAATTAGTTCAAAGTCAAGTAGATAGTAGAGCCCAAATCAGAGCCCAGGGTATCTAACTTCAAGGATTTTTCTCTCAAAAGCTATACTATGGGCAGCACCTGTGGCTCAAAGGAGTAGGGCGTCGGCCCCATATGCCCAAGGTGGCAGGTTCAAACCCAGCACCAGCCAAAATTTAAAAAACAAAAAAAACAAAAAGAGCTTTACTGTTCTCCCTAAAGAATGGGAATTTGGGAAGTGGACTACTGTAAACACATTCTAGGAGAAGGAACAGAACAAACAATATGGAGTAGTATTTACAAGCAAAAGCTCTGAAGCCAGACGTGTGTCTGCTCAAATTTTGATTCTATGACTAATTAGCCAAGTTATCTAGTTTCTCTGCGCTTTAGTTTTCTCAGACAGAATAATAGAACATCCATTTCACAAAGTTGTCATAAGTTAAAATAAATCAATACATTAGTGTTAGCAATAACAGTTGTTCTGAGAAAGAGAATAACTACCAGGGAAAGTGAAACGTTTGGCTATGGAGTAAGTGAGAAACCCGGGGTGGTAGATTACGGGATATACATGTAGCCTAAATAATTAGCATGCTTATAATTCCAGGTTTAAACCTGTTATTCTGTTGTAGTAATTAAACATGCCTCCTTTACTCTTAAATGTATTTCAAAAGTAACTCGGTTCTAGTTTGGACAAGAAGGAGATCTACCATTGGAATAATATAGCAGGTTTACCAAGTCAGAGGTTTATAGGAAGAATCACTGATGGACTTTGAGTTGGAACAAGTGCCACAGTAAAAAAAAAAAAAAAAAAAAATCCGTGTTTTTAAAAATAACTCAGACAGCAGTACTGGGTGGATTGCAAATTTGTAAGACTTTATATATTCCAAGTGCAAAGCAGTGCAAACACGTGCTTTGAAAGACATAGTGGGCATTGGAGACATAGATCAAGAAGAAAAGGGCTGAGAATGGCATGTATCCTAGTGAAACTGAATCTTAAATCTTTGAAATCAAGGACCAAGCCAGGAATTGTTTCATTATTAAGGCCATGTGTGGCCTGAAACATTGGAAAAGACCAGACCGCCATAAATCTGGCCAAATTGCCAGTCGTGTGTGGGTTTGGATTTTTCTCACTACAGGAAATAATAGCAATGCAGGTGAGAGTAGAAAACACAGTGTGGTATCCCAGGCTTCAGGACGGCCGGGCTGGGGATAGGAAGCTCCTCTGTGTGATAATGGAGGGGAGAGAAGAGAGGAGAAAGAGGAAAGTGGTCATGACAGTGGTTTTCATGTCTCTTTAAAACTGCTGTTTGTCTGAAGAGCACAGGCGTGCTGCTCCCGAGAAAGGCGGGAGTCTGCATCATTCACCCTACGTTGGCGATTTTCATGTGGATAAGATTCTCAGTTCAAGGTCTCTTTGAAAGAATGTATTACACCTCACGTAACATTCAAGAAACAGAGCAAAAAGGGAAGTGAACCTAGGACTCGAAACACAGTCCAGAATTTCTGCATTCCTCGCATATACCCATAGTTCCTTTAATTATCCTTGGGACTTGTAAACAGGAACGTGTTTCACAGATGTAGAGCACCCAAGAGCTGAGCCAAAAAAATAAACTAAATATATGGTTTGGCAAAACCAGACTAAAGTAACAGAATTAACTAAGGAAGAGAAAAACTATGGGGGAACAGTGGGAATGAGGGAATCATGCAAAATACTACTTATTAGATAAAGCTTTGCAACTGAGACATTGTCAATTTTGATAAATATAACAAAGATACAGGAAATAAAATGAAGGAAAAGAATTATTTAAAAAACTACAACTTTTAACACACAAAATCTCCTTTACCTATTGTCACATTGCCAAACTTTTTTTTTTTTTTCCCCCGAGAAATAAAGTTATCTTAGAGTCCATTACTCTTGTGGTGATTACTGAAAATAACATTTTTTATAATTCTCCCCAAGGTATTTCTAGTGTTAAATATCTGCATCGTGTTTTACTAATTCCTGTCTGTCTAAATTCTGAAGTTTTACTGCATTGCTCTTAGGCAGATTTCTATCTGTGTAACGTTAGGAAGTATCTTATGACAAAATGAATCTCAAATAATTTGGAAGTAAATCAAACCAACAGTTTTAGAGGTATTCTTCAGAGAAAGTCAAATTGTGTTTAAAGACATCTGCAAAGGGATGGCGCCTGTGGCTGAAAGGAGTACGGTGCTGGCCCCATATGCCAGAGGTGGCGGGTTCAAACCCGGCCCCTGGCCAAAAACTGCAAAAAAAAAAAAAAAAAAATCTGCACAGTACTTTCCCCCTTTGTGTTTAGAAGGCACACATGAAATTGATTGAAGCCATGAGACATGAAGTATTTCAATCAAAGTTATTCCACAGGAAGAAGTAAATTTTGTTCATTAGCAATTAATATGTAGATTATCACCTGATTCATTAGCTCACTTAAGTGAGCACAACAAGCTTGTTATCTAATTTGCCTTCCCAGAATTCCTCTCACTTCACACTCCCACTGGCACAAAGTCACTGTGGTGACATCTGTTTCTTGTAGAGCTATCAAGAACGATAAGCAGCTTCTTATGTTGCTTAAGTCATGGATTTTTCTCCCTTTTCTCCAATAGTTAATGTGCTTCTTTTCTGCCATATGGAAAAGATAAATTCCAGAACATAACATAGCAGACTAAAAAAGAAATGAGAATATAAGTCTTTGAGCACTGACCGTGAAGGAAGCACTTATGAAGTATGTTCAAAGGTGTTGGGGGGTTTGTTTTTTGTTATTAAATTAGTGACCACTTCAAAAATGTTAGCTGTCAAAAATTTTCCTTTATGTCAACCTATTCAAAAATTCAAATACACACAAGCAGTTAAAACTATGCCTCATTTCCAGTTATTCATTGCTGCATAAAAAAACACTCCCAAAACTTTGTGGTTTAAAATAACTTTTTTATTATTATCCTAATGAATCTGTGGCTGACTGAGCTCAGGTGGGTGATTTCATTGATTATTGATTACAGTCTCTTGTTTATTACCATGAGATATTGGCTGGAGGTGCAATAATCCGATGGCTTAACTGGACTGGATAAGCCCAGTGGCTGATTCATCTGGCTGACATCTGATGAAGGCTGTTGGTTTGAAGCTCAGTTGAGCTATAACTATAAATTTTAGTACTTAGGCCACGAGCCTCTCATTCTGGCTGGGGCTTCATATAGTATGGTAGCTTAGTTGTAAGAGGTGGTGTCTCAAGGGCAAGTGTTCCAGGATCCCAGGTAAGAAATGACAAGATTTCTTTCTTTTTTTTTTTTTGTAGAGACAGAGTCTCACTTTGTCGCCCTCAGTAGGGCGCTACACAGCTCACAGCAACCTCCAACTCCTGGGCTTAGGCGATTCTCTTGCCTCAGCCTCCTGAGTAGCTGGGACTACAGGCACCCACCACAACGTCCAGCTATTTTTTGTTACAGTTTGGCTGGGGCCGGGTTTGAACCTGCCACCCTTACTGAGCTGGCACCCTGATCACTGAGCCACAGGCGCCACCCAAATGACAAGATTTCTTAATGACTCAGATTCCTAAGTCATCTGGTATAGCTTTTGTTATATTCTACTTTTGAAAAAAGTGAGTCACAGTGTCAACCCAAATTCAAGAGGTAGGGGTCATGCATAGGACCTGAATTCTGGGATGCTTGTCTCTTTGGGAGGATGGGAAGGGGTATATCTTTAAATCCCAGGCACCAAACCTCCATTAAAGCCTTGTATAGAAATCAAAAGGTACATTATTTGAAAATATTCAAACTTAAAGACTTTACAGATTCAGGATACAATTTAATATAAAACATTTAATTCCATTCAGCATCTGAGATTACCTTACACAATACTCAACCATACTGGAGTTTGTCTTCATGAGCATATGTGAACATAAGTATGTCTAGCAATTAATATTTTACATTATTGTCATTACATTACTATATTTTTTACCTTAGGTATAATTTTTATCCTTCTCTTTCAATATCAATCTTTTTAAACAGCAATTGAGCATTAGCAATGTTGAAGAAACTGTCTTTTCTGTACATGACTTTAATTCCATAACTTTTTAATATTAAAATGTATCATTATTATCCCCACTTTATAGGTGAAAAGACAAAGACTTGGAGTTTCAGAATTTACTCACAATCATACAGCTAACGAGTGGCAAAGCTGCAAATTGACCTGAGCAGCAACATCCAACCTGCAGCTGTGGGCCACGTGGATTATGTCAGGCCTTTTTTACTTACCTCTGGTGTCAGATATTGTGAAAATTACATGCAGGTCTGTTTCTTTGCTCATTAGCTTTTGTTAGTGTTTGTGCATTTAATGTGTGTCCCAAGACAATTCTTCTTCTAATGTGGTGCAGAGAAGCCAAAAGGCTGGACACCCTTGGAAAGATCTGGATTCAGACTTTATACTCTCAAATATAATAGCTGCTACAAAGTCTTAAAAATAGAAAAAATACGTCAGTAACTAGTACTGTGGTCATGTTTAATCTGTAATGGAATCTGGGACAGGGTTATAAGTAGTGTCTATTCCCTGTAGCCAAAGAACAGCAGGGATACACTCTCAGTAGAAGCAGCTGGGCTTATTACTCATTGCAGCAGGGAAGACTATACAATGGGAAAACATGGAATGTATCAATAAGATGGTTTTAGAAAGAGCTTATTATAGGATTTGGGGTCTGACTGGGTGACTTTGGAGAGGGTATAAGGAAGCAGTGATATGCTCTAGATTCAATGTCATAGGAAAGTGGGGACCATGTTATGATTATTTCAAGAAATGTTATGTATGTAGAAAGAAAATTACAGAAAGGAGAAAACTGTCATTGATAAAGAAGTAAGAGTCCCTAGTATTAGCCAGGAGATGTGGACACTTGGGACTTGGTGGTTTGCACAGTGACCATTTCTTTGTCTGTGATTAAACAAAACTATGCAGTGTTCGTTTTTAATCCTACTTTATCATGCTCTTACAGTGACCTTATCTGATATTGATGTTCTTTGATATTGTTTTTATTCAGCTTACATTCAATAGCAAAACGTGGTCTAGCTGTGAGTGTCAGACAAATTCCTGGATGTCAGGGTCTGCTTTTATAATTTAGTTTCTTAGTAGAATGACACTTGTTAGTGAATATAGTGGTTTTATTTTATTTTATTTTATTTTATTTTATTTTATTTTATTTTATTTTATTTTATATTTTATTTTATATTTTATTTTATTTTTTGTTTCAGGTTAATGTGAGAGTAACGACCGGATTACAATTTTTGAATTTGTGAGGTAGAGTTCCTCTTGTAGTTGTGTCCCACACCCAAAAGGTGTGCCATTCACTCCTATCTTGTGACCTTTATAGGTGGAGGCACATCAATCCCTCCCTTCTCTCCTCTCCCTTCTCCCTCATCCTCCCTCTCCCCAACATGAATAAAGTTTTTCTCCTATGTGGGCATGTGTTAGATTGTCTACTGGCATTACAGTAAAATAGAATACTTTGGATACTTGCTTTTCCATTCTTGTGATATTTTACTAAGAAGACTAAATTTCAACTCCATCCAGGTCAATAGAAAAGATGTAAAGTCACCATCTTTTCTTATAGCCCAATAGTACTCCACGGTATACATATACCACAGTTTGTTAATCCATTCCTGAGTTGTTGGGCATTTAGGTTGTTCACACATTTTGGCGATTGTAAATTGAGCTGCAATAAACATTCTAGTGCAAATGTCTTTAGGATAAAAAGATTTTTTTCTTCTGGGTAGATGCCTAGTAGTGAGATTGTAGGGTCAAATGGGAGGTTTCATTTGAGTTCTTTGAGAATTCTCTGTACTTCTTTCCAAAGAGGTGGTATTAGTTTGTAGTCTCACTCTAAAAATGTTCCCCTCTCTCCATAACCCAGCCAGAATCTGCAACTTTGGGATTTTGTGATGTGGGCTTCTCTTACTGGGGTTAGGTGATGTCTCAGAGTGGTTTTGATTTGCATTTTTCTGGTGACTGGGGACAATGAGCATTTTTTCATATGTTTGTTAGCCATTTGTCTGTCATCCTCAGAGAAGGTTCTATTGATGTCTCTTGCCCAGTGATAGATGAGATATTATAGTTTGCTCTTTTTTTGTTGATTAATTTGAGTTCTCTATAAATCTCAGTTATCAAGCTTCTGTCAGATTTGTAATATGCAAATATCTTTTCCCATTCTGAAGGTTATCTATTTGCTTTAATTGTTGTCTCCTTAGCTGTGCAGAAGCTTTTCATCTTAATTAAATCTCATTCGTTAATTTTTGTTGTTGTTGAGATTAAAACTGAAGTCGTCTTTATAAAATCTTTCTCCAAGCCAGCAATCTCAAGAGTTTTTCCCACACTTTATTCCAGGATCTATATTATTTCATGCCTTAGGTTCAAATCTTTTATTTATCTCAAATCAATTTTTGTAAGCGGTGACAGGTGTGGGTCCAGTTTTAGTCTTTTACAGGTGGTTATCCAGTTCTCCCAGCACCATTTATTGAATATGGATTCTTTCCCCTAGTATATGATTTTGTTTGATTTATCAAAGATCAGATGGCTATAAGAGACTGGTTTCATCCCTTGGTTTTCTATTCTTTTCCAAATGTCTATGTCTCTATTTTGGGGCCAATACTATCACTGTGGACTTGTGGTGCAGGCTAAACTCTGTTAGGGTGATACCCCCTGCCTAAGAAAAGAAATAGCAGAAGATATTAACAAATGGAAGAGCATACCATGGTTCTGACTGGGAAGAATCAGCATTGATAAAAAGTCTCTACTTCTCAAAGCAATCTACAGATTCAGTGCAATCCCCATTAAAATACCAACATCATACTTTGAAGAACTAGAGTAGTTTTTCATTTTTTATGCAACCAGAAAAAAAAATCTGTATAGCCAAGGCAATTTTCAGTGATAAAGATTTAACTTATTTTAACACATACGATGCTAAGTCAAAACAAGGCATCTTAACAGAGACATTATATATTTGTAACTTATAATTTAAGTAATTTTATTGGTAAAAAATGTATTGAAGATAATTTTTGTTATTAAATATCTCTATATAACAGACATTCTATTTTAAAATGTGTTATCATTACATTCTCAAAGAAAATTATTCCCCCCAAAAAATCTCAACGTTTTTAATAAAATTAAAGTGGAAAAATTTGATATATTAACAGTGATGGCTCACTTTATATTAATTGAGTATTTTTTTAATATTAATGTTAAACTATTATGTTTACATCAATTGCTGTTGCCATTATATTCTATAACACTAAGATTGAAGGAAACAACAGGGGATTTTGAAACTAGATATACTGACAGGTCACCATGAATCATAAGATTCATGAGAATTCTATTCCATATTCATTGTTAGTAATATACCGCAACAAATAAACACTTGGCTTTCACCAGGACTGGGTTAAATGTCATTAAGACATATTGCAGGGTCCAAAAAATCAGACTGTATAGCATTCAGCAGTTGCTGACATTCAGCATTTAGGCATAACAAAGTAATTCAGTACAGGGATAAAAAAAGAAGAAAAGAAAAAAAAGTAAGAAGTTAACTGATGACTCCATACTGAACCTCAGAGTCAAAGCATTCTATAATAGGCATACTCTTATCTGACAATGTGAATGTTACTTTCTTTGCACTATTATTATTGCTTAATATTTTGATGCAGCAATCGCCTGATTTATTTTCTGGATGTATTTATTGTCGTTCATTCTTTACAAGGTTTTTGTTTTTAGTCCTTATTTTAAACATTGTTATTGTTATTAAATTTAAGCCTTTTTAATTCTGTGAAGGCAAAAGTGGAAACCTAATAAACACATGTATACGTAAAAAAAATTTAAAATAAAAAATAAAACCATATCCGAAAAAAAAAGGAAGAAAAGAAAGAAAGAAAAAATTTCTAGTTGCAATGATTAGGTCTCATATCTCTGACTGCTTATATTCTTGTTTATCCCTCAAGACTAAGCTCAGTTTTCACTTCCTGTGCTTAAGATAAATGCTGTATTTTGTGGCCCCTAAAATCCTGTTAATAATTCTATCATTTTTATTTGTCTCTTCCACTAGAATGTGAGTTCTTTAAGAATATAGTGATTTATATTTTTATCTCAGTGCCTAATGTAATATCTGGCATTGAATGGGCATTCAAAAACTGCTTGTTGAATAAATAAATGAACAAATGAATGAATATATTAGGTCATGTTCAGTTCATAGATAAACTGGCTTAAGAATTTTCTTTCTCATAATGAACAAGGTTATCTGACTATGATGAATAAAATTTTTACCTAATTCCATGAAAACATATCAACTTGTTTTAAAAATAAAGTGATTTTTAAAACTGTGTATGAAAGACCTAACTTGATAAACTTTCCTGTAAATTTACTACATTTATTGTTGTACCCAGAAGACAAGATGTTTTCTAAAGATCGTGTTGTTATTTCATTTTTAGAATTTGTTTTGGAAAATATAAAACAAATGTGGATCATATGTAGTCAATTAAAGAAATTAAAAATAAATTTTTGAATGCATATTTTAGAAAACACATGTAAAGTTAATTCCCAATGCAAATGAAATAAATTCTGATATTCATAAATTCCACATAAAAATGTATAATATCAGAACTTCAAAAATTGAATCCCAATTTAGAGCATAAAGAAAATAACAAATGAAGCAAACTGGTTAATTCAAAGATATTTATAACCATATATAACTGAGCAAATAATATCAGAGATTGTTATTTGAAAGGAAAATTCATAATATTCCTTTTGGAATCAGACCTTAAAAAAGTTTGAATAGTTTTAATCCATAAATGAGTAGATGAGCATTATTGAATTAATTTAATCTTGTTAACTCTTCTCATTGTTACTCATAACTGAAAAACACTAAACATATTACTGCTAATAATTCACATTGCACCAATTAATTATGATTGCATCAATTGTAATACCATAAGATTAATTGCTCCATCCCTTACTTCCAATCCCATTGGAGGTTATGTAGAGAGCAGACCTTATTGGACTTCCATAATATTTTGAGAAAAATATAAGAAGGTATCAGAGGAAGAGTCGTTTTCTTTATTAAAGAAAAATATAAATAACTTATTCATGCTTCCTACAAAATGTGAAATCATCATTTCTATCATGATTTAATTAATTAAATTAATTGTAGCCAATTATACAGTTTGATTTATAACTCAATTTAGAGGACAGAGAAAATAGTTCAACAGTTTATGAGACACTTAAATTCTCACAATTAATAACAAAAAATTTGTTAATTTAACTATTATTGACAAAGTTAATCCATTGTATAAGTATCAGATGAAATTCAAAACTTATAAAATGGACCACAGTAAATTTATAAATATAATTCATATATATGCATGGAACCATAGTTATGAGAGATAGATAGAAATAAACTCTCCAAATGGAGGTTACAAATATATTTCTTGGCCTTACCCATAATGTCTTTAAAGTCCCAATTAAAAAAGCTGGTACTGTAGTCAATACATTTTTATTTATTTTATTTTATTTTACTTATTTATTTTTTGAGACAGCGTCTCAAGCTGTCACCCTGGGTAGAGTGCCATGGCATCATCATAGCTCACAGCAACCTCCAACTCTTGGACTCAAGCAATCCTCTTGCCTCAGTTTTTTGTATTTTAGTGGAGACAGGGTCTTGCTCTTGCTTAGGCTGGTCTTGAACCCATGAACTCAAGCAATTCACCCACTTCAACTTCCCAAAGTGCCAGGATTACAGGCACTGAGGGTTAGGGTTAGGCATGAGCTGTCACATCGGGCCAGTAAATACATTTTTAAATATAAATATTTTAGAGACAAATAGAAAGTTGTTTGAAAGTACTTTATACCATTACAAAAGTGAAGTCTTTTTCTGCAGATAGAAATCTCATAATTTCCACAAAATAACACTTCAATCCCAAGAGGTTGAAGTAAGTTTTTTTTGTATATTAAAGACGTCATTGCATCAAAAATTCCCATTGCTAAGTACACGAATATTTGGATATTTTTTATCCTATTTGTAAAAAATATTCTATAACAAGATTCAGGATATCATAACCCAAAACTTATTGATCATATGTGAAATACTTAGTACATCAGCATTTGTGATCTAAGTTAAGTTGATGGTGATTATTAGAGAGATTAGAATAATGTAACAGACCTCTAGGTGTGGAATATTATTTAAAAAATCCTTTGTTAAGTGGTGGCTATATGTCAGTGTGTAGTTATGGTAGCAACATAAATGCAAAGATGTTGAACAGCATGCACAAGATTATAAAACCAGTAAGTGGCAAAATCAGGATTCAAATATAGGCAGAATGGCTTTTGCACCCAAAGGCTGAACCTCTATGCTATTTCTACAGCATCTGGTGTTTCTCCTTTTATAGATGAGGAGGCCAAGGTCTACTGAGTTAAAAATAACCTAAACATAGTTATTTTTCTCTAAATATAACAGCTTTCCATTTCTCCTATTCTAATTATCCCTTTGTAAGATGCATGCCTTTCTCCATGGGCCCTCCTATTTGCTTTGTCCATAGGCTTCTTTCCAGGTCCACCTTTCCAGGTCAACCAGACTTTGGTTTAGGCCATTTGGTCAAAGTGGAAATACCCTGAACTAGACTAACTAAACCTCAAAGTTACATTTTTTGATCAGCAAAGACATCTGAAAAGATATATGAATAATGGGGAGAAGAAGAAATTTTGAATACATATAATGAAAGAGATAAGTGGAAAAAAATAATTTGCAAAAGAGAAAATCTTTGGAAGAAGAGAGATTTTTTTAGTCTTGAATAGTTGGAGAATGATGTATTGCTATCTCCTAGTTGTCTCTTTGCTCTAAATGAATGTTTGTACCATACACTCACAACTACCAACCCTGCCCTCCATGCCCCAAATTCATATGTTAAAACTCTAATCCCCAATATGTTGGCATTTGGAGAAGAGGACTTTGGCAGCTAATTATATAATGAGGATGGAGCCCTTTATGGTTGTATTAGGGCCCTTCTAATACAAGATACAAGGAAGAATTTGTTTCCTCTCTATCAGCTCTAGGCTGTGCAAAGACACACCTGGAGGTGGCTGTATTTAAGATAAGAAGTGGGCCCTCAACTTGAATATTTGTCATCTAAGCCGCTCAGTCTAGGGTTAGTTTGATGTAGCAGCTCAAACTACTAGGGCATTTAAGTTGACTGTGAACAACTTACCTTAAGCATTTTTTTTAATGTTAGATAAACTTTAATAATCAATGCTGTTAAAGTTTCAGTGAAGTAGCTATAACTCATGACAAAAGTAAAAGCTAACATAACTTTTATACAAAAAAAAATTTAGAAATATGCACAAGGCCAAAAGTATATACCCTTTGACCCAGTAAGCCCACTGCTGGGAATTTATAGAAAGAAAATAAAAAAACAAAAACAAAAAAAAGGAAAAAAAAACAAAACAATATACATAAATATGTTGCAGTGATAGCAACAATTTGGCAACACCCTGAATATCCAGTAAGAAGGGAATTGATACATAAACTATGATGTAATGACACAAAGTAGTGCTTATTAAGTTCACAAGTAGACTTTATAGCAGGGTTTAACTTCAAAAAGGCAAGTTACAATACTGAAATTTCAGAGAAATTCATTTGAGAAAAGGTGAAATAATATGTAATTGTTCACAGTGGTAAAATTATAAGTGATTTTCTTAAATTTTATATTATGTATGTCAAAAGCACATTCATATTATGAGATGCATAAATCTTTTAAGTTTGAAATGACTGCTAAATGAGAAAACATAGGGAAAAGGTTCTTGTTTTGTGATTTCTTTTATCTCTATAAGCACAATGTTTTGTTAACACAAGGTGGACAGTGAGTATACATGCTGCTTAAGGTAAGGTGTTACTAGTCAATTTAAATGCCCCAGGTGAAATGTGTTTCCACACCAAAGATAAGACCCAGACAGAGCAGAGACCCTTCTGCTCCTCGCTGAACACTTATTTTTCCTCACATACTATGTATTCATCCACAGAATAGTAAAGTATATACAATGTGCTAGATCCTAGTACAAGACAAGAATTCAGTCTACAAAGTCTAAAATTCAGTCTAAAAACTAAAATATTTCTAGTTTTGTTATTCAAAAAACTGATGACACTGGATGGAATATTTTCCTCATCTGAAACAATTGTCAGTATCAAACAAGTGGTTATGCCCAATGTACAGAACTAGTTATCACTTATCACTTTTACATCATTATTTGTTAAGTGCTTGTTTGTTTGATGTAGCAGTTCAAACTAACACACTGTCCAAATCCATTCTTCAATTTTACTCATCTTGTTTTGTGAGACGCTGATCTCTATGGATTGTGCTGAAGGGTTATTTTTCTTCTCTGTGGAAGTTACCAGCAGCATTTGAAGGAAAGGAGTGTGAGGTCATATGTTTGTGGCCCTGGCTCCCTTCCTAACTAGGTCATTGAGACTTGGCTGTGGAATTCCTGATTCATTCTTATCAGGCTGCCCTGTCCTTGCTACCCTCCCTGAGTTCCAGGAATCACCTCCTTTCTCAACCCTGAGACCTAGCAGGAATGATGGCCCTGTGCTGTTGTTAGCCCCAGAATTCTGCACGCTCTGGGTGGTCCCTGAAAGATAAAGTAGACCTGGAAAATGGCAGAGAAGTAGCCTATAAAATTTTATCAGGCAGAAATTAGGGAATACAGAGAAACATAGTTTAACTGAATATTATTAAGAATAATTTTCTGAACAAAATCAATGTAGTGTGCACCTGAGGAAACAGTAATTGTCATCATCTGAGGATTATAATCAGACAATTAAGACTTCTTAGTACAGTAATGACTTTACAACAGAGGTCCCAAACTTGGAAGTAATAATATCCAATCAAAATAAATTTGTGGTTTTTGTAAGTATACTGTACCAAGTATTTTAGACAGCATTGTCATTTTATAACACTCATCTAAGGATGCAATATTGCTATAATTTAGATCCAGTCTTTGTTTTTTTTAAAAAAGAAAGGCTAAATACAAAATAAAAATAAGAATTTATTATATTTGCTGGATTTAGATACTTAGAAATATTCTTGCTAAATATTCTTTTATAACATTAGGTTTATGGCTCTTTAACTTACCATAGAGTAAATTAGTTCCTTTATTTGGGCATATGGTACAGAGTTTGGACTAATCAAGTCATGTTACCCTCACAAAAATTAAAATATAGAATAGTTTTATCAAACCAAAAACTTGCTTTATGGCCGTTTGAAAACAATTCTCTCCACTAAACCCTAGGGCCAGACATTGGCAACTACTGATACGATTTCTATCCCTGTACGCTTATGTGTTTGTAGAATTTCAAGTAAATTAAATCTTACAATATGTAGCCTTTGTGTCCCACTTCTTTCCCTTATCATAATGATTTTGAGAGTCAGCCTTTATATTGCATATATCAATAGTTTGTTCCTAACTGTTGAGAAATATAATATTGTATTGATGTACCACAATCTGTCTATCCATTTGCCATGTGCTTTTGGGTTATGTCTAGTTTTTTGGTGATTATGAATAAAGCACATATTAATTGTCAGGTAAGGTCTTGTGGGGACAAATTTTGTCATTTCTTTGGGTTAAATACATGCAAATGAGATTGTTGGGTCATAGAATAATGTACAACGTCTCTAGACCATAGTTCCTTCATTTATAAAATAGGTATAACTCATTTTTGCATGGATTAAATGGATTAACATGATGTGGCATTTAGAACAATATCTGGCACATAGTAAGAACTCAATAAAGGCTAGCTATTAACATTATCAGGGACATATTGTCAATTTCAGTCCAAATCCCAAATTGGCCTCTTGCCTGAAATTCTTTTGAGTTCAGCAGGATCTGTATCTGTAGATGTGTTTATTTATTTTCTTTTTTGTTCCAGCAGAGTTTGAGAAGACATCTGTCAATATTAGGGAGCTAAAGCTTACCTGAAGATAACAACAACAAAAAAATGATGACATTTGAATTTTGTTTCGTCTTTGGAGTTTAAGTTCACCTTCATACTGATAGAATAATTAACAGACACTCACACGTAATGGTATGTTTTTTATCGACTTCTGTGACTGAGTCATAATACTGAGTTCCCTGCAATAGTGCTCCACTACATTAGTTTTAGGTTCACAAAATGAAAAGTAAGGCCTGAGCAATTCTAACATGTCAATAGCAAGCTTCCTGTTAAAGACTGAATATTGTCAAGTATTTGTCACCTTTATATTTACCAAATGGAAACCGACTTTGTGTATGTGTGTGTGTTAAACAACATACTTGTGTTAATAAAAGGAGCTCCACATTTGAATTAATTTAACTTCCAACCTCAGAATTTTGGACACCTTATAACTTCCAATATGTTACAGAAAGAAGTGTTTTGGATTTTCTTAGTCTTTACCTTTTTTGGCAAGTTATTGATACAGTATCAATGACAGGAAAAGGAAAAAAATTTAAAACTTCTAAATTAACTCTCTAAAATTAAAGAATATAATCCATAAGGTATAAATTTTATATTCTTCCTAACACTTTGCAATATATCTTTGTAAACATTTTTTTGTTGTTGTTAATTTGGGACAATTTTTGATAGTTTTTTGGTAATCAAGGCATACACACACACACACACAACTCTAATGTATTTAAAAGAAGAATTCAATAAGGTGCCTGAATGAAACCATTATAAATGTGAATTATGCATATGAAATAGATTCCTTTCAGTGAGTTTCTCATCATTTGGATTCACCTGATGTTTAAGTTTATGGAGTCTTGAAAAAAATCCAGCTTTCAGTGAAATTTAGGAGGGCAGAACAAAGCAGGCAGAGCCAAGCAATGAGAGCTGTCAGGAGATCCTCCATGGGGTAAAACTGGCAGGCTGTGCCGGGCTCTCGTCACAGGTGGAGCATAATTTGATGGCTTTATCTACACCTCTCCTGGGTGTTTTTTCCACATCATGGAAATCTCGTTCAAGTCAGTCTGACAGATGGATATCCGATTTGTGGAAATGTGGGAGCCCCTGCGACTCAGGACTGAGAGAAACATGAATGCCAGTTTTCTTGGGAGCAGAGATCCAAAGCCCGGTAAGGTGTGATGTGGGACACCTGGTGCTGGGTTTCCTGTCTTTTTGCCTTCAGGCATACACTGTATAAACCGTAATATATGCATATATTATGCAGATAGTTCTGTTATAGTGCTTAAGCTTAAATGTGGAAGGAAGAGTCAGATGAGTACCATAAATGCTGGATTTACTTAATTGCATTTTAAATCATGTTCTCCAGGATCAACTTAAAGGGGTAGATGGACATGAAAATGTCATTTACTATTACTTTAGATATATGTGCATTTGTTGTTCAGATTTTGAAGAAAGTAAGGATGTTTGTCATGAGTATCACAAAACGCTATGATTTTTGTCCTTTCCTGTTGCCCCTTCTTTCTGTAAATCATGTTTTCTCTTTACACATTTGGAAATGCAAGACCCAAAAGGATGATTAAAGACATATGATGATACATTGGGTAATAAATTATCTTCAAAGAGAGTTCATTTTCAAAACAAATTTAGCGGTGTTTTTCAGGTTGACAATCTATACAACTATGTGAGAGTGAAGGTATCTCACGGTATCCCTCCATCACTCCACAGAAGGAAGCCCACTCTATGCTCAGCCCTCTGCCGGGCTGGAAGTTGGTGCCCTGAAGTACCTGCTGAAAAGTCACCTTATCAGAGAACACTGCCTCACCTTGCCCTCCTGTCTCATTTTTTAAATCATTCCTTCTGCTTCATTTTTCTTCATAGCACATCATTATTGGTGTTTTATTTATTTACGTATTGGCTATCTTCCATACTGGAATATCTATAATACAGAAGTTACTTTGTTGTTTTTTCTCTGTTGTATACCAATAACTAAAACAATGCTTGACATATAGTATGTGTTCAATAAATATTTGTTGACCTAATGAAAATGAATTGGCTCCAGGAAAAATGAATAAATGAAATCTGGAACCTTTACAGGCTTCCCTGTATATACGCCTTTCCTTGTGACTTCTCTCTTCTTAATTTCTGTTACTCTGTATTCAAAGTTCTAACATCTTCCTCCATTGGGAGATAAACTCAAGACAGGGAAGAATACAGCTGCTGTTTATCTATTCCTGGAGGTAACTTTTGGTGACAGATGGGTATTTTCTCATAATCCATGCTCTCTTCCTGGCCTTAGAATCTCCCTGAGGCCAGGTGTGGTGGCTCACATAGGTAATCCCAGCACTTTAGGAGGATAGTTTGAGGCCGGGAGCTCAAGATGACCTTGGGAAACACGCAAACCCTTTATTTAGAAAAAAAGAAAAATGAAAAATTAGTAAGGCATAGTGGCATTTACTTGTAGTCCTAGCCACTGGGGAGACGGAGGCAGTTGCAGTGAGCTATGATGATGCCACTGCATTCCGGTCTAGGTGACAGAGTGAGACCCTGTTTCAAATAATAATAATAAACAAATTAATTAATTAACTAACCAGATTAAATGTATCCACCCTGGAAAAATCTCTGAGATTTTCCCATCTCCTAGATCCTCAATTGACCTTTCCTCATGGAATACTTGAACAGGTCTATGGACAGTGACCTGCAGAAGGTGGGGTGGTAAGAGAAAGCTCCTCTTCTCCCTTTCACACAGATTGCCTCCCTTTTCATGGCCTCAGAAACTCTGATTTTCTTTGACTTATGACTTTTTTTTAATTTTTATTTTTACATATACATGTATTTATTAGGTTTCCATTTTTTGCCTTCACAAAATTAAAGAGGTTTAAAATTTAATAACAATAACAATGTTTAAGATAAGGACTAGAAAAAAAAACCTTATAAGGAATGAATGAACATAAATACATTCAGAAAAGAAATCAGAGAATTACTGCATAGAAATATTAAGCAATAATAATATTAATGCAAAGAAAGTAACATTCACATTGTCAAATAAGAGTATATCTATTATAGAATGCTTTGAATCTGAGATTCAGTATGGAGTCATCAGTTAACTTCTTCTTACTATTTTTTTTAAGTCTCAAAAAATGGACAACTAATATTTATAAATAAAAGTAAAAGGTAATTTCAAAAACCAGATCATGCCAAATATTATAGACAATAGAAAAAGAAGAAATACTTCAAAATCATTCTACTTGATCTGGGTACACCAACTATTAAAATTGGAGAGAATATATTATTATAAATATATATTAGTAATATATAATAATATATTATATATAAATACATATTATTATAAATATATATATAATAATAAATATATTATATATTATATAATATAAAAAAAATTATACCCATGCCCGGATTTCAGAACCCTATTTCTTCATCACTATTTCTCTGGTATTTTTCTCTCTGCGTTCATTGCCTCTGTATCACAGTGGAACTGCTTGGACTTATCAGAGGACACATGTCAAGCTGCTCCCTCAAAGCCTCCTAAAGAAAGCTAGACTACTCTGGCTCTTGGCTAAGTACTTCTTCATGGCTAGATCAGAAAAATTCTTCCATCCCAGAAGTTTCTCTCTCAGTGAAAAACGTAGGAGAACCTTGGGTGAGAGACATATATCATAAAAATCTGTCAATGAAATCGTTGGAAATAATTGCCCCAAATGTGAATATATTTGCAGTTCAGTTTTTCCTGTTGTCCATCCTGGGTAGCTAGAAGACGCCAAGGACTATAAAGTGGATAAGAAGGGATAGGAAATACAAGAACTCTAACGTCAGGAACACTGTGACAGTGAGAGAGTAGTATGTCTAATTAATGAGAAATAAGAGGCTGAAGTTTCGGTTAAGCCATAACAGGAACATGTTGTATACATGTTTTCTAAGTATCCTAAGGCATTCTGTAGGACAAAATTGAGCACATTTGAAGTTTGGTTTTGCTTTTGTTTTTAAACAAATACTTCAGCAACCTAGTTTGCTTTAGTCCTCCTGTTAACTCTATCATTAGATCTATTACCACCAAGTGAAACTTATTTGTGCTGAGTTATGTTTACCTAACCTTGGTGCTGTTGATTAGCTGTGAAAAAGTTCATTGCATAGGTTTTCCTGCTTTATATTCTTTTTTTCTTCCAGCCACCTGTTATGTAAGTGTGGTATTCTTTTCTTCACTTAAGATATATGTCAAATCTTGAATCCCCAACAGTAAATTAAAAAAAAAAAAAAAATGATATATGTCAAATCCACATTCATTTTGGTGAACTTAAATTATGAAGTTTGATTAATAAAAGAGACATTACTTCATATTGGTAATATTAGAATAAATGTGAAAAAGGAGTTAGAGAAACATTGATTTTTCTAACTCTTTCACAGGCAAATGCTTATAAAATTAAAGGTGCCTCTAATCAAAACACACAAAATATGTCACATCAGAAAAAAGTGACACGATCATCTCCTAGTAACCAGAGGGCAATAAAATCCACTCAAAAAAATACAAGATGATAAGCTAACAGCAAAATTGCAGCAGAAAGAGAGGGAAATGGTGAGGGGAGAGCAAGAATGGAATGAAATCCTATCTTGTGAAAACAACCTAAATACAGGTAAAGCTGACATTTCTGAAGTGCTAACTCTGACTCTCTTCATCAACACAGGTGGTCTGAAGGAAGGATGCCGGGTGCCACCTAGATTTTAACAAAATATCTATTAATCCATCTTACCTGGCTTCCAAAGTAGAATTGGAGCTTTCAACAATTAAAAAAAAAAGAAGAAATTATAAGAAAGAAAAAATTAGGGTAGAAAAAAAAACCTGAAGGGTGAGTTAGTACCTAAAATATTTGCAATAAGATCTGGTGAATTTTATCTAGCTCAACCACAATTTTCCCTCTAAAAGCATTCTGGAAACAAAAGTGAGAAACATAGGAAATTATATTTGTGATTCAGTTGTCCATGAGATAAACTCAAACTAGTTGCTCAGGACTTTTTAAGGCACTGAAAGCTGGCAAAAGTATTTCCCATAAATAGGACTTTGTGTAAAGTCACATATAATACTCTCTCAAAAGCAGACCTTATGATATAAAACATTTTACAAGGCTGCTTCTTATAACATGCTAATGCTGAATCACTAAAAGGATCTATTCCTAACTCAAGTAAGTGTCTTTCTTAGCCAATTTCATACAATGAGCTAAATGTACTCAATAGTATTTTGTCTCACCATAGAGCTTTTGGTCATATTGAGCACGTCTACTTGAAGGCATGCCTCTTGAGAAGTTTCAGAAATGTGCAAGTCCCATGTTGCTTGTTTTGTGGAGCACACAGTTTGACCAAAGTCATGCCTCAGGAGAGTTTAACAACCCCTTTTTAATGTGAAGGGGACCGATGAGGAAACATGTCTCATTAGACATAAACTTTTGCATAGCACTTTATTTAAACTACAAAACAAATGAGATTTGTTAGAAGTGGCATATACAAAGGATGAATCAACTTCACTGAATCGTTAAGTCAAACCTCCCTGTGATTCTAAACATATCAGACCAATGGGAGTTTAGCTTTGAAGACTAAGCCTACCTGGCACAGAGAGATTGTAAGTGTGATCTAGCCTTGTCATTCCTGCTCTTGGAAAACCATCATCTACTCTTACCTGTTGAATCCCTACACGTGGCTGCAAATACAGAGCCACTGTATTGACCTAATGTCCACTCATGATCTTACCAGGGTCCTGCAGTTTGGGAGGGGACTTGAAATAAACTGCCATTTTTTCTCTTTATGTGTGTTCTCTGTTTTTCTCTCTGCCTGTTTAGTCTCTTCTGCAGTTGCGCGTTCTGGACGTTTCTGATGAGGCCGTTTCTCTTCTTCTCTTTATGTGTCTGTCATGACTCTGTCATGCTGTTTCTTTTCCTTTGCCTTCCTGGATCTTCTTGCCCTGGCACTCCTGCCTCACTCTTTGTGGCCATGTGTCCCCAGAGATCAGGCATCAAGGTATTATTCCCACTCTGCAACCAGACCTTTTTCACACCGTTCTCCAACTCCCTTGTTCAGAGCGGTAGTCATGCTTTGCATTGCAGGAGGTTCTCAAACTCCAGAAACTCAGCATTTATACAAGAAGCCTACGAATTCTTGGAGAGAGATTCCAGGAAGACAAGACTCTTCCTGGGAACTAAAACACCTCTCTGCATCTGATACTTTCTTTTTCTATCCATTTGAAGTGTTCATGTCACAACTAGGAGATAAAATCAAAGTGACTCTCTGTCCATAGGTTATACAGAAATAAGAAAAACCTTAATTCTTAACATCAACTCCATGTGTGTTACACGTGCACATCTTATTAGTTTTAAGAAGTGAGTGCTTAAAAACACATGGGGGTGGGTATCCTTTATATGGAATACTCTCAAAGTAGCAGGGCTATTGCCCACCAATCTAAAGAAGGAATGAATGAGACCAGGCACAGTGGCTCATGCCTGTAATCCCAGCACTCTGAGAGGTCAAGGCAGGTGGATTGCCTGAGCACAGGAGATGGAAACCAGCCTGAGCAAGAGTGAGACCCCATCTTTACGAAAATAGAAGAACTAGCTGGGCATGGTGGTGCATGCCTGTAGTCCCACCTCCTCGGGAGGCTGAGGCAAGATGATACCTGCAACAGAGGAGTTTGATGTTGCCGTGAGCTATAATCATGCCACAGCACTCTAGCCTGGGCAACAGAGTGAGACTCTGTCTCAAAAAACAAACAAACAAAAGAACATAATGAATGAATGAACATCAGCAATAGTATATTCAGTAAAAAAAAAAAAAAAAATCACAAATCTTGGGTCATCTGAGGAACTTTTTTTTTTTCTTGAACAGCCATAATGACAAATTTTATGATCTCTGAAGCTTCTCCTTCTGTCAGTACTGCTATAACAGTTTTTGTTCTAAGAAGAAGCTAGCCTATGAAGTAAATAACTCCTTTAGACAACTTGAAAAAAAGTGAATTAATATGATACTCTCTCAGATATATAGGAAAACATTGTTCTATTTTTACTATGATCATTAATCACATTTATTGGCCATCCACTGAACAAAGCATTCTATTGCCATATGCTGTCAGAGAGGGAAAAATATTGGATCATCCTTTGTCATTATTTCAACTCCGAGCAAAGTTCTCCTAAGAAATGCTACTCCTTGAGAGCCAGACGGGCACGTTTGAGTAGTGCCTTCCCATGTTCAGATCACGTGGGTGCTAATGACTTTCCTGAAAGCAGATTAATTATGTGGTTGGAGCTATCTGGCTTCAGATAATTAATTGCAGCTCCCAAAAGTATCTGGCACCCCAATGGGAAGCTCACATCCTTGGAAGAGCTGGATCATATATTCAGAATAAGACCTATAAACAATTCAGAGAGATATGGTAATATCACCTCATCAAAAAGATGAAACCTGCACAAAAAGAAAGTGCAACTTGTTTTCTTTCGTTAACAACATCTCAAATAAAAAGCATAAATAAAGGATGGAATTTTCTAAGGAAAGGAATTATGATTAACAATAACTAACACAGATAGTGCTTTTTCTTGTGATTGCTTCACAAACACATCACTATTTTCCCCCTTTTCCAGATGAGGAGAGCAATGCAGGGGGTGAAGTAAACTGTGGGGTAAATCACCCAAATAGACAGCATTAATGAACGGCAAAGTTCAAAGTCTGTGGTCTGCTTACTACCTTATACTTCTTATTTCAATGCAGAAAATCAGAAGTAAACCTACACCTGATTCTGAAAAGAAGAAATGTATTTCTAAGGTGATTTGATATTTTCAGAGTTGAGGATATCATGATTAATAGTAACAATAGTTCAGCTTACTGAACACCTACTATGGGCTAAACAGTTTGCACATATCATTTATAATTCCAACAATAGTTTTGCAAAGTAGTAAGGTAATGTACATAGGTACATATAAAGAACTTTGGAGAAATTGAGTCTCTTGCTTAAGGTTTTATAGTCATTGCCTTTAATGGTAAGTCTCTTTGGATTCAATCATTGTATATATCCCTTGCTTAAGAAAATTTTATAGAAGAATGATTGGAGTCCTTAATTCATTTAAATCTTAGTAGAATGCCACCAATCTACATTTGTCAAACATATTTGGAAATGAACATGATGTATAAAGAAGGAAAAGAATGAAAAACAGGGAAAAGATTTTAGTTTGAGTTGCATTAGCCTTTACTTAGTATACATCACTGAAAAGGGTAAATAGAAATTAACCCACCACCCAGCTGCTGGCCTGGGTGTCCATTTTGCTATTTCTGGCCAATAAATCTCTTTTACATTTTGCCAGCCTGAGAAAGCAGAATCAGTGCCAGCCATGATTTGTTCTCCTAACATAAAAGCACAGGGATTTTCCTTGGAATGCTTTTAGTAATAATCATCATTTTCTCCATTTCTGTCCACAAGGATGCATATTCATAGCTATACCATGAACCCAGTCAGAATTTAGGGCACGTCTGTTTACTTAGTGAGTTAATTATCATGAATCAGGACATTGCACATTCCTTGGGGAGCCCAGCAGGCCTTCTAAGGCTGTGGTTCTCTAACTGTGGTCTGTATGAGAACACCTACTGTTCATGAAGGACACAACGGCAGGCTTGGTGAAGGGAATTAGGGCCAGTGTCTTGGCCTTTTTATACATTTACGGAGTGATTCTGATAAGGAGCTGAGTTTGAGAACCCCTGTTCTATGGGTCATTTTGGCCCTGCCATTTTGTGGTTCTCAAGGCTAAGCTCATGAAGCTGTCCCAGATGGAGGTCTTCCTTTTGTAACTAGTCCCTGAACTGAAGCAGTAGAGTCTAGCAGAAGCAGCCCTTCCGGATCCAAACAGCCTCCATACTAGCTTCGCAGCCACAGCTTCCCTCTGCCCACATGCCCAGCTCCCAGGCCTGAGCTTAAGTGACTTCCTTAGCAGTCTCGACAGGCATCTGGACGTGGAGGCCCTTCTCCACAATACCAATTTTATGACCAGAGTTACACCTTCTTCTGGCTAGTACTCCCAACTGGGTCCTGAAATATATCCACTGAAATTCATTTCCACCTAAATTCCCACTTGGGCAATGCATCCAAGTCCAATTGATTTTTTAAAAACTTATAAATAATGGACATTTATTTCTCACCATTCTGGGTGCTGGAAGTCCAATATCAAGACTCTAGCAGCTGCAGTGTCTGATGGGACTGCTCTCTGCTTTGGAGATGGCACCTTCTGTCTGTGCGCTCCCACGGTGGAAGGATAAAAAAGGCCTAGTCCACTCATCCCCTTGACACTGCCCCTTTTATTTATGTTTTTCAAACTGCTGCTTATTTCAATTTTTTTAATTTCGAGTTAATGTCAGGGTGCAAACAACTAGGTTACAATGTTTGCATTTATTAGGTAAAGTCCCTGTTGTAGTTGAATGTCACACCCAAGAGGTGTGCCATGTACCCTTACATTGTGTCCATTAGGCAGGAGCACTCCTATCCCTCCCTCGTTCCCCCAACCCCCAACTTGAATTGAATTTTTCTCTCATGTGGAGTGCGTATAGTTCCATATTTCATGTGGGTATGTATAGCTTATGTGGGTATGTGTACCTCCATATTTCATGGTGGTGGGACTGAAAACTAATACAGCCTCTTTGAAAAGAAGCCTGAAGATCTTCAAAGAACTCATATTTTACCTCCATTTGATTCTACAAGCCCACTACTAGGCATCTATGCAGAAGAAAAGAATCAACCCACTTCATCATGCATGCCACCTGCCTGACACGATGTTCTCCAACTTCAGCTAGCCTTTCAGATGGCCTCAGAGATTCTCCTCTCCTAGAATTCACATCTAATGCAATTTCTTCAAGTCAGGTGTGGGCTGGACTTAATGAGTTGCTTGTAAGGAACAGGAAAAGGCAGCAGGAAGGAGTTATAATTTCTAGGATGAAGTTATGAAGAGCTGGCAGCTTCCATTTGGCACCACTTCTTGTTCTCTCTCTGTTGGATTTCTTAACCTGGAAACACACAGCTGCCATGTGAAGGGGTGGCCTATGGAAAATCCGGCCAGAGACCAATGGCATGGAACAAGTTGCTGGCAGACATCAGGTAAACCTTATGTGAGCATGAAAATCCCACTGGACTATTTAAATCAGGAATCAGGGTTCATGGACTCAATCAGAAATACTCAGGAATTAGGGACTATTTAAATCAGGAATCAGGGTTCATGGACTCAATCAGAAATACTCACCTCTAGTTCTCGTTTTACAAAAAGAGTTGTCCTAAAGAATAAAACAGATCAACTTTATAGCAACTACCCACAAAACACGTTGTTAGAAGAAATAAGTTAAAAAGTTTCATGAGCAGAAAAACCTACTATCTGCACATGACAAAACTTCTTCTGACTTTTCTAAAATATATGTTGCCAATTTCCTGATTTTGTATGAAGAGATTCATTATTTAAGAGTAAGAGACAGTGAATAAAAATAATGAAATTTTGTCTTCTACAGAGTTATTTCAGTTTGTTTGGAACTCATGTGTCTTGGAGCAAGAGAGCATTGTGAATACCCTGACCACACAGAAAGGTCTTTAGAGTGAAGAAACAAATGCAACATATCAGGAATTATAATAGTTGAGCTACAAATTTACCAGAGAAGGAAAGAAAAGAAGTTCTAACATTGGGATGACACTATATAAAAACCAACTTGGTTATTCCTAAGGAAAATACCTATCATTTTTCATATGCAAGCAGCTTTTGAATCAAGTAATCACATACTTTAACTGAAGTTAAAAAATTTTTAACTTTGACAGATTTAATTCATTTCAAAATATCTTTTTATAGCTTTCAGATATTTAACAGTTGAGCAATCTGTTTTTATAATGCCAGCCAGAATGTGTTATTATTTGTTTCTATGTGTATAAAATCTAAATTTTATATGCATACAATTTCACATTTCCCGACTAAATCCCACATGTCTTTTTGAGAACAGAGTAAAATTATTTTTTAGAACCTCCACTTCTGAATATGAAGATACTTCAAGAATTCACCTACTTCAATATCACAAATGTGTCTGCTATGAAAATTGTGAGAGTCCCTTTATGAAAGCAACAGAGGTGCTTTTGAAAGTACTTTTAACTTGTTTAATCCACAAGAGCACTATAACACCTATAGTCTCTCCACTTTTAAAAGTTGGTTTACAAATCCATAGGATTAAGTTTTACATTGAGAGATTGGCTTTAAATTTATACCATTGATAGGATACTATAAAACATTATTTTTTAATCTACTTATTTTCCCTCTTTAAAGTATATGAGATATCTCATATCTTCCAATGTCATTAAATATGTGGTATGGTATTATCTGGATATCTTATTATTTATTTTACCTATATTTCCAGGTCATTAAATATGTAGTATTTTATTATCTTGGTGTCTTCCTATTTATTTGACCTATCTCCTGCTTTGAATATTTATGTTGTTTATAGTTTTTCCATATGATAAATTTCAGTAAACTTTCTTTCCACATTTCTTCCATTTTGTATTAAATTAATATCGCAGTATAAATATTTAGATGACACTGTTCTCCCTTCCAAGGTAAAAGTTCAAGTTGTAGTTGAGCCCTTCACCCAGGGAGTATTCTAAACCCCGTCACATTGTAGACATTAGGTGAGATCCTGCCAATTGTCCTTTCTCCTTCCTCCATTCGTCCTCCCCTCCCCTTTCCTCTTCCTTGTTAGACTATATTTGTGTATTATCCTTTGTGTGGCCACGCAATTGTTTATAGTATATTGCTTTCATATTAGTATTAAGTAAATGGGACTTTTTTTTCCATTCTTGAGATGCGTTACTAAGAAGAATGTGTTTCAACTCCACGCAGGTAAATATAAAAGATGTAAAGTCCTCAATTTTTCTTATGGCCACATGATACTCCATGGTATACAATATGCCACAGTTTGTTGATACACTCAATGGATGATGGCATTTAGGTTGCTTCCATGACTTGACAATTATGAATTGAGCTGTAATAAATGGTCAGGTGCAAATGTCTTTGAGGTAAAATTATTTTTGTTCTTCTGGGTAGACACCTAGTAATGAAATTTTAGGATCAAATGGTAGGTTGATTTTATTTCTTTACGAATCCTCTATACTTCTTTCCAAAAAGGTTATGTTAGTTTGCAATTCCACTAGCAGTGCAAAAGCGTTCCCTTCTCTCCACATCCACACGGCACCTGCAGTTTTGGGACTTTGTGATGTGGGCTAATCTTACTGGAGTTAGGTGATACCTCAGAGTGGTTTTGATTTACATTTCTCTGATGATTAAAGAAGATATAAGCATTTTTTCATGTGTTTGTTGGCCATTTGTCTTTCATCATCAGAGAAGGTTTTTTTAAGTCTCTCACCCACTTATAAATGGGATTGTTTGCTCTTTTCTTGTTGATTAAATTTGAGTTCTCTGTAAATTCTACTTATCAGGCTTTTGTCAGATTCATAACATGCAAAATCTTCTCTCATTCTGAAGGCTGTCTGTTTGCTCGTAAGAAGTTCTTAGCTTGATAAAATCCCAGTTATTTATAATTGGTTTTGCTGCAATTGCCAGGGTTGGGGGGGGAAGCGGGGGGAGGGAGGTCTTCCTCATAAAGTCTTTTCCCAGGCCAATATCTTCAAGCATTTTTATTGAGCTTTTTGTTCTTCTCCAAGATTTTTTTCTTTAAGTTTTTGGAAGTAGAATTGGTAAGGCAAAGGCAAAAACACTGCTAAAGTATTGCCACATAATGCTGAATGACTTTCTAGGAAGATTTTCTTAACAGTTCAGATTCCCACCAGCAGGGGAAAAGAATGCCCATTTCCTCATACACTCACCAGAGGTGCTTTATTGTTAATGCTGCATGTGTATTTCTGTTTCTTAAATTTGGTAAACTTATGGTAGAAAATGTAATATTATTGCTATTTGTCTACATCTCTTCAACTGTGGTGCTAAGCATTTAAACTTTTATTTTTTTGAGATAGAATCTCACTTTGTTGCTCTCCATAGAGTGATATGGCATCACAGCTCACAGCAACCTCATACTCTTGGACTTACGCAATTTTCATGTCTCAGTCTCCCAAGTAGCTGGGATTACAGGTGCCCATCACAACACCTGGCTATATTTTGGTTGCAGTTGTCATTGTTGTTTAGCAGGCCTGGGCCAGGTTTGAACCTGCCTGCCTTGGTGTATGTGGCTGGCACCCTAACCACTGAGCCATGGGTGCTGAGCTCATTTAAATGTTTTTATTGGCTTCATAATATTCCATTATTGGGATGTACCAAATTAACTCAATCATTCCCCATTTTTTCAAATACCTTCTAAATAGTTGCTTTAATAATATGGCAAATAACATTTTGCATACAGCTGACATTTACATTTTTGTTAATCTTTCAAGTTGAATCCCAGAAGAGAATTTAATACAAGAAAGAATATTGCTAAATTGCTTTGCAGATCGGCTTTATTAGTAATGGCCATGGGTTAAACTGCATTTCCCAGAAAGATATAATGAAGTCTTAGCCACTGAGACTTTATAAGTGTTCTTATTTGGAAACGGGATTTTTTTTCAAATGCTATCAAATTGAGATGAAGTCATACTGAATTTGGTATGACTGTCTGATAGTTTGGATTTGTCCCTTTCAAATCTCAGGTTGAAAGTTGATCCTTAATGTTGGAAGAGGGGCCTAATGGGAGGGGGGTGGGTCTCATATCCCTCAGAGTAGATTAATGCCTTCCTGGCCATTAGGGGAATTAAGATCTTGCTCTATTAGTTTTCTGGTGAGCTGGTTTTTAAAAAGAGCCTGGCACTGCCCCTTTCTCTCTTGTTTCCCCTCCCATCCTGGGGTCTCTGTACACTCTAGCTCCCCTTAATCTTCTGCTATGAGTGAAAGGGGCCTGTGACTCTCACAGGTGCACATGCTCAATCTTGGATTTTTCCTGCCATCAAAACTGTAAGACAAATAAAGCTCATTTTTTTTAAAATAAATTACCACCCAGCCTCAAATATTTCTTTATAGCAATCCAAACAATCTAAGACACTTCCCTTTTAAGCAGAGGGGAAGACAGACAGACAGACAGACACAGATGGAAGATGGCCACGGAAAATGGAGACAAAGATTAGTGTGATGTGGCTATCAACCTAGGAACACCTGTAGCTAACAAAAGCTGGAAAAGACAAGGAAGAATTCCCCCTGAGAAGTTTCAGGGTCAACCTGCTCCTATTAACAACTTGACTTTGGATTTCTAACCTCAAGAACTGTGAGAGAATAAATTTATATTGTTCTAAGCCACTCATTTTGTTATATATACTTTGTTAAGGCAGCTTTAGGAAACCAGCACAGCATTATTACAGCATTATTTTCAAAATATCTGTTAATTCAAAAGGTAAGACTGATATTTACCTGTTCAGATTTTCAAAAATACCTATTTATTTACAATGGTATTTAAGTGTTCTGATTTTCACTGAAGTTAAAAATTTGTCCTGAATATTAAACAATTGTTTTCTCTTCCGTGAATTCTCACACTATTTTTATACGTTTTTCTTGTTTATTGTAGCATGTGTTCTTTTACAATGATAATTAAGATTACCACTTGTGTTACCTGTCACATTTATGGCAAATGTTTTCTTTAATTTTTCATTTGCTATAATGTACTGCCTAAATATATAAAATAAGAAGCATTTAATCATATTTACAAAGTATTTTTACTTAATAAAAATGGATTGTTAAATTACAACTAACAGAAACAATATTAGTTCTTGATTTCTTTTATTTAAAGTTCCAACATGAAATTCTCTTAAAAACATATCAAAATTATATCAAATTTGTTTTTAATAAAGTCTTTTAAGGGAAAAAAATGAAAAATATGCATATGTAGCTTTATTCTTATGAAGGGCAGGTTAGGAATAGAGGATATTTTTACTTACCGCAGTTTATCACGTTTATAAAGAAGATATTTATTACTTTCTAATGATTAATATGGGGGCTTTAAATACAATAGAATGCAGAATTGCATCATTAAAAACAAGGTCAATCAAAACAAACATTATTTGGAAGGAAAAAGTAAAAAAGGAAGAAAGAGAGACAGGAAGAAAGAGCTAGGAAGAAAGGAAGAAAGAAAAAAAGAGAGAAGGGATGACAGAAGGGAAGAAGAGAAGGAAAGCTGTGGAAAACTTGGAAGACACAAAAGCAATCCAAATATTTTTAGATAAATAATGGTGTCTTGGAGGAAGGTAAACACACAGCTCTGTGTCGAAATCCCCTACTCCTGATAAAAGCAAGAGGCTATGGTGATAATCACTGTGGGAACCTCTGAGATAAGGATTTATCTTCAAGAATAGCAATAAAGACCTGACAAGCACAATTTAATTATGATGGAGTAGGTCCTGAACAACTGTAAATCTACCACTGGGGTCGGTAGGAAAATTAAGATTCAGGAGTATATGTTTTAATTTATAGAATTCTTCTTTTGACTGCTTATAAATCAAAAGAATAATAGAAATTTCAAGGACAAAACACATGCTTTGCTCATAGTCTCAAGCTTTCTTGGATGGTCAGGTTTTTCTTTGATTCTATAAAGTCAGGGAGCTAGAAGTATAGGGCCTAGCTTTTTCTATTCCTTATTATGTTCACGTGCATTTGACTTAATATTTCCATGCAGTGCAATGACATGCTATGGACTTCTAAGATTTAATTGCAAAATCTGTGACTAAGGAATCAAGTAGGATCCTGCAAATCTACTTAATAAATAGATTCTAATACGGATAATAATACATATAAGCTTCTTTGGTTGCCTATGGATAATTATATGGATATTTGTTCTGTTACACATTGCAAAATTACTTGATTTTCCCAAGTATAACTAGTAGGATTTATGATGTCCCCTCTTTTTATCAATTACAAATTCATTTTCCTGATATAATAAAAATTGAATAGCAATGAATAATTTATCTTCCCCCTATCCAAGGAAAATGTTAACATGTAAGTTCAATTATGGCCAATATTTTTCTTAAGTTACATATTAGATAAATCACTCGAACATGCATGTTATCATGTTGCAATTGGGCAAATGTTATAAAAATGGGAATTCAGTCCTAATTCTTATTCCTCACTCCATCCAAATCTTATAAACAGACTTTATGAAATAACCATGTGACAAAAAAAACAGAAAATGTTTAGTGTAAGAGTGTAGGGACAGCCTACATGATGAAAGCAGGACTGGAAAGTTTGGAGTATACAGAAGACTCAAGTTGGAGTGGCTGCCTAGTACACAATAAATTGAGGATTTGATATTTCTTTTCAATCCCTCCTCAACACTCTGATTTAGTATAACATCATCCTACATTTGTGACCATAGTGATAAGTTTAGGCAATGGTTCTCAATTGGAAAAAATTCTGTCTACCAGGGCACATTTCACAATTCTTAGAGACAGTTTTGGTTGTAGCATATGGGGGATCTACTGGCTCTACAGTGAGTAGAGGCCAGGGACGCCAGTATTCCCCCACAATGCACAGAACAGAACCACCCACGTGCACAGTTATGTGGTCCAGAATGTCAGTAGTGCCCAGCGGGGATGAGGTGAGAAAACACCATCTTAAGGCAAATTAAGAAAGGGCAAGCAGAGAGCATCGCTAAGACTTTGCTGGGTTTTGTTTCATTTTTCGTTTGTTTGTTTTTAATATTGAAGATGGGAGAACAAAGCATGGTTTCCCTGTGTGATGAAGCTTGGAAAACGGGGTCTAGAAACCGCCTGGAAGAAGCAGCAGTGGGTAAAGCTGAAGCCACCACACCAGGCAGCCAAGCTGGAAGAAAGGCCAGAGCTTCAGAGGCTTTCAGTTCAGTCTCTGTCCGTGTTGTCCCCAGTTCAGCTCATCCCGATTATGGAAGTTACATCCAAACAAAGGGGCACTGCTATTAGTCTCATACCACCTTGTCTACACCTGGTATTACAGTGTCACACTCTTCATTACGACCTGTTCTAGTGTACAGAGATGTTAGGGCTAGATGCTGTTCCCTGCTAGCACCATCCAGAGTGGACTCCTGTGCTGGCTGTAATTACTCAAGGAAGAGAGCTCTCACACTGATTTCTCCCCCTTTTGGAAGCCTCCTGGAATCAAAATTTTTTTTTTCCAGTTTTTGGCCAGGGCTGGGCTTGAACCCACCACCTCCAGCATATGGGACTGGCACCCTACTCCCTTGAGCCACAGGCACCGCCCCGAATCCAAACTTTTGTTAGTCTGCTGCCTAAACTTGTGTAGTGTGAGACTGCCTCCAAGAGGCGGGTGGGTCCATTGTCAGGCAGCAGCAGTTGTAAAATACACTAATGTGTGTGAGTTATGCTCTGTTAAGCTGGTTCCAGACCCTCAGAGTCGTTAGTTATATTTTTGTAACTCTTAACAATGATGACTTCTTATTCCAGCGCCTGCTCCTTCTGGGAAGCAGGCTTACTCTGGAAAGGTTAAGTCTGAACCAACCATCTCCCCAATTCCTTTCTCTTCTTCTGACTTGATGCTAGAATCCAACTCACCCAGCCTTCCTGCAGTGTTCGTGTGTGTGTTAAGTATGAGTGGTATTTTCTCTTCTGTCTCTGAGGATCCATTCCCAGGTTCTTCATACAAATCAAATAGCCTTGTCCTCAGGGGTCTGAATACCATAATTACAGATAAATAGTTTTGCGAAGGCAAACAAAAGACCCTTTTACACATTCACTCTAGAGTAAGTTTTCCAGTGTAGATAGGCGTAATTAATACGGGCCATAATCATCTGCTCAAAAGCAAAGGATCTGGGCTTGTGCTGGCAGCAGCTTCTTTCCCTGAACTAGAGAAAATCAATTACTGTCTGATAGGATTTCTCTCTGATAAGATGTTCTCACATAAAAGTCCTTCTCTCAATACGATGTCACACTGCACACAGGAAGGTAAGTCATTAAAAAAACTTTTCAACTGTTCTTTCTATACATTGGACTTTTTCATTTTTGTGATGCAGAGGGAGTGCTTTCTAAAGTGTGTTTAAAGTAGTAATATCACACTGCTAGCCCTGGAGAATTACGACGGGAGGAGAACGATACTCTGGAGGGGGCAGGCACCTCACCTAGCATCCCTCCTGTGGTCCCCCTCCCCTTCCATCCTTCCTTTCCAAATAATAACCCCGAGAAATTATGTCATTACAAGTCCATTTGCTTTTCAGAAATTATTTAATTTTTGAATTTTTTTCTAAAAGTTAAATAAAAGTCCTCTTAATATTTCCAGATTAATTGGGTTGATGTGCAATTAGAATAAAAGCACCTATTCGCTGTCAATGAATTGGGAGTTATAATTTTTCGTAACTACTTTCTAGCATCTTCCTTACCAAAAAATGTGAAAAAATAGCAAGTGACAGAGTAAGATTTAATTTTGCCTCAGCCCAATCACTTCTCTGTTGCTTTCTTCTTGTAATTGTCCTCATTTAA
Organism: Loris lydekkerianus; assembly: GCA_963574355.1. Classification (NCBI taxonomy): domain Eukaryota; kingdom Metazoa; phylum Chordata; class Mammalia; order Primates; family Lorisidae; genus Loris; species Loris lydekkerianus. The sequence goes on along the minus strand of CAUYPK010048704.1, from coordinate 43,779 downwards.
TTTTTTCTAATTACCCTTATAGATGTTAATTTGGTGTTACATAATAAAATTCTAACATCTTCAGTAAAACACACTGTGCCTGAAAAGTCTATGGTGTGAAAGAACTTTGAAATTCAAATTCAAAACCATTAATAGCAAGGAACTTCTATATATCATAAGCAACAATCATTAAAAACTTGTTTTGAGTCTTGCTCATTAAGTGAATATAAAGGAGTTGCAATAAACTTGTTCCTAACAACTTGCTTCAATGTGTTTTTATTTGCTTAAAAATGATTTAATTTGGCTCAGTGCCTGTAGCTCAAGCGGCTAAGGCACCAGCCACATACACCAGAGCTAGTGGATTCGAATCCAGCCCGGGCCTGCCAAACAATGACAACTACAACCAAAAAATAGCCAGGCATTGTGGCGGGCACCTGTAGTCCCAGCTACTTAGGAGGCTGAGGCAAGAGAATCGCTTAAGCCCAGGAGTTGGAGATTTCTGTGAGCTGTGATGCCACAGCACTCTACCCAGGGTGACAGCTTGAGACTCTGTCTCAAAAAAAAAAAAAAAAAAAAAGAAAGAAAGAAAAAGGATTTAATTTAAAAGGGATGAATTTAGTTCATACACAGGTTTTTTATTTTGTGAAACAATGTCCCATAAAAAGTTTTAAAATAACTCAATATTTTTACTTTAGTTATCTTTATAGTACATTTTATGTTAAAATTCATAGAGATAGGAGTAAAAGAGATGACAGATATAGTTGCCTTAGCAGTAGAAATACGAAGACTTTAGATTTTAACCACAATGGATGCAAATCTTATATTTTTAATTAGTATAAACACAAAAATATGCAGTTTTTACCATGTATTATTAACCAAACAACAACCCAACAAGGCTAAAGTAATATGGAAAAAGTTAAGCTCAGAATAACTTCGAGTGCATACAGGTGCGCACAAACATACGCGCACACAGGTGCACAGACACACAACACTGTGAGTAATTAAGGATCCACCGTGGAAGAGCAAGATGATTCATGAAACAAACTATATTTCCAAGAAACTGGTAATTCCAAAGTTTTGTAAGTTATCTGTAGCGGAAGCTATGCAAAACAGTTTGGTAATCCTACCTCAAACTCTAATAATACTACCTTGAAGTCTAGTCCTGAGCTGAACATGTCTTTCTTAATTGTCCTTAGCAGTATGTTACCCTTAATAGCACAAACAAATGAAATTCTGTGGAATTTTTCTTTTTTGGACTACATTCATTCAATAAAAGACTTAGATATTTGAAGTCAAAGGCAGTATTTTTTAGAATCAAAGATCTGAAGTCCTCACATTGGTTCATTCCATGTCTGCCTGTTATTTCTTTTTAAATCTCAGATTATGATAGGGATACAAATGTTTTGGTTGTAGGCATTGCTTACATAGTGCTTGAGCAAGGGTTGTAAGTGTGCTCATCAGCCAGCTAGTGTTTATTATACTTTTTAGGTGTAATTTCACTCACCCTGCCCTCCCCCTCCCACCTGCTTGATTTCCCTTGACTTTCCTTCCATCAGTGCACAGGAGCACTGAGGGGTTAGTTCCAATTTAATAGTGAATATGTGTGATGTTTGTTTTTCTGTTCTTTAGATACTTTACTTGGGATAATGATCTCCAGTTCCATCCAAATTGTTGCTGATATTGTTATAGAAATTATGTTAAACCAAGTGTCAGTTTGGGAATAATAGACATCTTTATTATGTTGAGCCATCTAATCCATGAACATGGTAAACCTGTCCATTTATTTACGTCTTCTTTGATCTCTTTCATTTCATTTTATAATTTTAATGTACAAAGAAAGCATTCCATTTTCTTTGGAGAAATTGTAAATAATACTGTGTTTTAAATTTTAGTAATTTTAATGTAGTAATTTTATTATAGAGATATGAGTGTTTTTTTTTTATTCTTCAACTTTGCTGAGCTTAAGTGTTACTTTTAAGAGTCTTTTTGTAGACTCCTTGAGATTTTCTATTTAGATAATAAGGGCATCTGAAAACAAAGACAATTTTATTTCTTCTGTTTTAATAATTTGCTTGTTTGTTTTTTGTTTATTTGTTCTTTGTTTATTTTTTGGTTTTATTGGGGGTTTTCTTTATTCACTATTTTAGGAGAGAGTATTCAGTCTTTCCATCAACCCTTATCTAAATATCTACAGGTTATAAACATAACAGTGTGTGTGCATTTATTTTCATTTTTGATTTAAGTCTCTAAAAGCAAAATTGAGTCCCAAATCAGACAAGTGAATGGAGCCATGACAAATGAAGGAAAGAAACCCTAAGCTCTAACCAGGAATTAGTGCAAATATCAAGGAGATAAGGTATGAAGATAAATTATGAAGATTCATTTGATTACTGAAAGGAGAGAATAAAAATGCATCTAAATGTATAATGACATTATGAGTTTAAATTTAAGGCTAACAGATAAATTATGATGCTCATAGATGTGGTAGTTAAATAGTAGCTGTAAAATAGAAGGTAGTTTTACATGCATAAATATTTAAAATTCTCAAATGCTATAATATATACATATATATGTAATTTTATTTTGAATTATAGAGTTACACATATTTATATTTATACTTGTACCCTCTTATAGAACATTGAGGATCAAGATACGTTCCCTATATTTCTTATTTGAAACTCCTTAAAATTATTAAAATACAGTCCCACCAAATATTACATAGAAGGCATGGGGAAAGGAATATGAGCAAGTTCAAGTAAATATACATCATGTCAACTTTACTAACAAAAGTAATACATATTTTCCAAGACGCTATAGGTGGAAATATGCTTGACACCCACAACTACCTATGTCTAAAAATTGAATCTTAATAGAGATTGGTGAATCTATTACTGTGGCTGGTACGCAAATAATATAATTTTCAAAAATAGGAGTTCTCCCCTTTCCTTTAAAGAAATTTATATTTAGCCTAAACATCCAAATGCACAGAGGAAAAAAATTATGCATGTGAGAAATGGGACAGCCACGGTCTCCTAGGTTTCTGTTTAAATTAGGCAAATAAGGATTTAGTAAGTAACATGTCTCCTTAAAATATGGTTACATTTTATACGAGTGATTAAGTGGTCTAATGCTCAAAGAATGAGAGAATGTTTTGATATGAGCTAAGAACTTAAGGAACCTAGAAAAAGTTGATGAGTGCTGTTAGAAAAACCTTATAAATTACTGCAGTTAGTTCCAATTTTCTGATTACTCCATTTCGAGAAAAAGAGACTACTACTGCCATCTGATGGTCAAATGAAAGATCATCGGCTCTAGTCAAAGGATTGCTTTTCTGCTGGGCAAAACCTTTGCCAACAGTGCAAAAGACTGACAGCAGCTGGGATAGAGTCAGTTCTGGATAACCTGTACTGTGTTGGAAATTCTAACTTCTTCTGCAATGCCAAACAATACGCTACTGTTCAAATAAGCTTGCCACACACAGTGCATTGTTCCTTCGTAGTGTTTTCCGTTTGAGGTGCAATGTTTGCATCCTGATGTAAAGAGATTTGCAAAAACAGGGTGGCTCAGAGCTGAAGTATCTGTGGGTCACACGTTCTCACGTGTTCATTTGAACATGTATGTTGGGTGTGTATGTGGATGCATGAAGAAGAGAGACAGAGAGAAAAAGGGACAGGGTGTCCAAAGAGACAGACAGGGAGACAGAAAAATAGATGAATGGTAGGAAAGGAAAAAGGACAAAGAGAAACATGTAGCTGCTAGCAGATGTTCCGGGTGATGTGGGGCACAAGGAATTTGGAAACACCTTTTCTGTCATTCTGATAAAAATGCTACCTTTGGAGATCACCGCTAACTAGAAGACCAGAAGTCTTTCTCCTAGTTACTCAAAGCGTGGACCCCAAACTAGCTGCACCATCATCATCTGGTTGCTTGTTGAAAAGGCAGAACACCAGACTCAATCCCAGAGTCAGAATTTTGTCCTGAAATTGATTTCATGACTCAAAATTTGCATTTTAAAAAGCTCGTGTTTTTTTCACATAGAAAGATTTAAAAATATATATTCCAGTTTTTCCCATTAATGCAACAGATTGCATGACATGATTATCTATTACATTTATTAATTCTAAAATGCACATTTTTATTTATATTTTAGCATCATTGAAATTGGAATGTGTACTGTAATCTTTATGTCTGCTGTTTAGCTGTTAGTTGTGTTTTCTTTTATTATAGTGGTATGTAGCATAATGATGTGTCTTTAAATTAATGGAATCTTTGATTATATAAAATATAATAAGCATCATTTTGTTAAGCAGACAAGTAGATCATAATAAAAATAGGCAATATATCCTGATTATTGACTACATTATACATGTAAAGCTAACTGCACATATTATTATACTTCATCATAAAAGGCATTATAATCAATCCCATTTTATATAGGTGGAAACTTAGGTGAGTCAAACAAGCTTCCACCTTCAGTGTACAAATTGTAATGTTAGATTCAGAATTCAAACGCAGGTCTATCTGATTCCAGCAGTCATAATCTTAACCATAAACCATTGCTTCTGATAGAAGTTTCATTAGGGCCTACCTGTGTTATCAAGGGCCAACCTACTACACTTACTGGACATACATGTGTCTTGAGAGTTTGAGACAAAGCAATGAGAATTCTTGAATATCATATCTGTATATGATAGGGTTTTGTTTTTTCTTATCTCTTTCTTTACAATGTTACACAAAGAAATCAATGTTTTCTAAAGTAATACAATTCATATTTTACCTCCTTTCATTCAACCAAGCACTATCCAACCTTTACAAACTAGGTTGTGCAATGAGAACAACAATAGCCACAGTTTACAAGGAAACTGGTGATAATTCTAATCACTACCATCAATTGACTGCTTACTATTTCCCTGTTTCTATGATAAGCCCTTTTTACATCGCAGTTATGTGTATTAATATACCCATTTTAAAGGTAAAGAAAGGGATCCTTAGAGGATTTGAGCTCTCATATTGTACAACCAATAAATGACGGAGCTGAAAGTTTCTAATTTGAATCCATGATTGACAAGCAGAGGAGGTGACTAAGTATGAGTGAAGTTGCTTCACAGACAATAAAAGTGATGCCAAAAATTTCTGGTTTGCATGAGACCGTCTAGTTTACAGTTCTTCTCCCAGGATAATTATTAATAAGGTCCCTTGGAACTGTCAAAGTAGTCCTAGATTAGAAAATAAAATATATGGCAGATCTCCAGATGGTGGACTAACTATGATAATTTAAAAACAATCAGAATTTGGCTTCATTCCTACTGAGTTAGGGCAATTGAGACATAGTGCGTTCCATTAAGGTGTGTACCTTAGTCAAGTAACTGGCTCCTGGATACCTAATTCCAAAAGATGGAGAAATATTTGCATGGCTTAGCCCAAACTATGTACAAATGTGATATCTAATGAATAAACAGTGCCTTACAACCATGCCCTCAAGGCTAGACTCTCTTTGCTGATACCAGTTTAGAAATATTTATTGCACTATGTACAATTTCTAATCACAGTATTGACAACATCTTCTCATTAAAGGTTGCACTCACTGTATGTAAGCCTCCTCCTGCTGAGAAATTACCCACAGCTTAAGTCAAGTTGATGTAAATACTAAAGCATGCCAGCTGAGAAGAACAAAACAAGCACAGTTTCAAAACAATCACAGAACAAAGGCCATGCCCTGTTGGCACAAAGTATTTTTAAAGGCTTTTATAATACAATAAAAATACACCTTAGAGATTTGTTATTTTACAGGATATATTTCTTTCACAGTTGGAAAATGTATTAAACATATAGTTCATCATCTCAACTGGTGTGAAAGCATGACTGAGATCTGAGCAGAGTTCCCTCGGGTACACTGAGATTAGAAGATCAGCTTAAGGAGACGCTTTCGTGCTGGGTAGATGCAGAGATCTCTTTGTTCCCATCAGTTTCTCTCCACAATTCCAGAACAACTTTTCACATTTTCATAATATTCCTCCCTGTGTTATTTGAATACGTACTGAAAGAATATAATTATCAAGTGAAATTCTTTAATGTGTTCATCAGGGAAATAATATTTGTAGGACATAAAACCAGAGAAATACTAGCATGATTATTAGTAACAAAAATCAGGAAGATAAAAAGGAACAGCAATTGAAAATGAACGTCTATATCTACAAAGAGGAGAGTAGATTTCTAATATTCTGTTTGAGGACTTTTGATTCGGAAATGGCAAATAAAGATCCTAGGTTTTATGGTTCTAAGCTTATTTTGGTAAATCATATTACATAGTCTAACTTCTGTCAATACAGATTTTTTAAATGCTTCATCTTTTCTTTTCTTTTATTTTACTGTTTTTAAGGCAAAATATTAAAGGGGTCCAAAGTTTTTGGTTACATGGATGAATTTTATAGTGCTTGAGGGATGGCTGTAAGTGTGCCCATCACCCAGACAGTATCTACTGTACCCTGCACTTCCTCCTCCCTTCCTCCTGCTTGGTTTCCACTGGGTTTTACTTCCCTCTGTACACATGTACGCTCATCAGTTAGATCCAATTTAATAGTGAATACAATGTAATGTTTGTTTTTCTATTATTTAGATACTTCACATAGGACAAAGGTCTCCAGTTCCATACAAATTATTGCAAAAGCCATTAATCCATCTTTTTTATGGCTGACTAGTACTCCATGGTGAACACATACCACATTTTGTTAATCCACTCGTGAATCGATGGGCATTTAGGTTCATTACACATCTTTACAATTGTAAATTGGGCTGCAATAAACATTCAAGTACGGGTGTCTTTTGATAAAATGACTTTTTTTTCCCTTTGGGTAGATACCCAGTAGTATTTTGCTGGTTCAAATGGTAGGTCTGCTTTTATATTGGGGAAAATCTCCATACTGCATTCCCTAAAGGTTGTACTAATTTGTGGTCTCACCAGTAGTGTATAAACATTCCTTTCTGCCTCCACAACAGCATCTATTGTTTTTGGCTGTTGTACTGTGGTAAGTTGACATCTCATTTTGGTTTTAATGTATATTTTCCTGATGATTAGTAACATTAAGCTTTTTTTCATATGATTGCTGGCCATTAATTTCGTTTGGAACCAAAAAAGAGCCTGAATAGGCAAAACAATCTTAAGCAAAAAGAACAAATCTAGGGGCATCACATTATAGACTTCAAACTATAATACAAGAACGTAGTCACTGAACAGCATGGTATTGGCATTAAAATAGAGCCATAGACCAATGGAACCGAACAGAGAACCCAGATACAAAAATATTTACATACAGCCCACTGATCTTTGCCAAAGTAGAAAATAATATACAATGGGGAAATGAAGTCCCACTTAATAAATAGTACTGGGAAAACTGGACAGCCACATGCAGAAGAATGAAACAGGATCCATAACTCTCACCTCTCACAAAAGTTAATTCAAGATGGATAAAAGATTTAAATGTAAGGCATGCAACTATAATAGTTTTAGAAGAAAATGTAGGAAAATTCTTCTAGATATCAGCCTAAGCAAAGAATTTATGACCAAAATCTCAGGGTAAATCATGGCTACAACCAAAATAAATAAATGGCATTGATTAAATTTAAAAGGAAATAACAAAGCAAAAAGACAACCTTTAGAATGAGAGAAAACATTCATAAGCTATACATCTGGCTAATGGCTAATACCCACAATCTACATATATCTCAAGCAAACCAGCAAGAGAAACAAACAAACAACTCCATGAAAAAGTAGGCAAAAGACATGAACAGAAGCTTTTCAAAATCATAAATTTTGCTTCATTCCCCAAAAGAACATTCCCTCTCACACATTGATAATATGACCATGATCTTCATCTCTCTATTTTTTTTTTCCCCTGAAAAATGAGGAAATAGGGTTAGGCCAGTAGAAAAGCCAAGGGAAGAAGGATACATGATTTTCAAAAATTTGTAGATTTTGTAATATAAAAACTAGATTACTCAATTGATAAAATGAATTTTTAGTGCTGAACTTCATAGTTACCCTGATCTGATCAACTTTTATCACGTAACTCCTTCCTTTCTTTTTTTTGATTGTATTAACTAATACAACTATTTTCCAGTTAATTTACCCATATTCCAATAGAATTGCTATAATGAGCTTTGTATGTCAGGTGGGATAATACTTTTTCTTGCTGTTGTTGTCAAAAGCTATATTAGAAATGTTGAGTGACTTTCTCACAGCTGCACATAAAACAATTAATTATAATATAGTTTTCTCTGATAAAAAGGCCATAATAGAAGTAATAGGTTACTTAGGACTTCCATGTGGAACCTTTATAAATTATCTTATCAAAGCTGCAAATTAGTATAATCATTATATAAATGAAAAGTTAAGATTCAGAGAAATGAAATAACATGCTGAGGTCTACAACATGGAGTTTATATTTAAACTCTTACCTAAGTGGTATACTTTTTTCACTATACCAAATTTTCTAGTAATTCATTATTTAATCTATTATATGAAAATATTAATGTTATCTATGCAGTTTCAGGTCCTAAATATGACAAATAATTTGTCATTTGAATATAAGATATTCATATAGTCACCACCAGAGCATTGTTCTCTTTTAGTTAAAAAAGATCTAAACATGAGCACAAATTAGGAAGATGATTTAGGTAGATAATAAAAATGGATATATTATTTATGGCCTGATAACTTACAAATTCTGTATAAAAAGTATTTTTTCTTTAGAGACAACACACATGTAACTTGAACTTCTTAATGAAAAAGAATTCATTCACTCCCATATAGCAAAACTCCAAAGTATCAGTCAATATGCGTATCAATAATCTATGAGGAAATCATACTTAATCAATGCCAATGGCTCATCTCTCAGTTTATTCCATTTTATTCCATTGTGTTTCTTTTAGGGAGTGATTCTCCACAGTAATTTAGACATAATGAAACTTGCAAATTTTGAAGTTCATTTCAAATGAAGACATTTGTTCCTGTATTGATTTTATTCTCTCTATTCACATATCTTTTCCTCAAAACAGCAAGAGAAACCTAGTGATATGTTGGTAGCATAAAAATGAAAGGACATTTTAAGTAATTATCTTTAATACACAAGTTTCCTCTGCATAGAAGTGTGGGGAGCAGAGAAAAATTGTTTTCTACAATGAGTTAACTCACGTGGCTTCTTTTATCCATTAAGAGCATCATGTAATTTCTCATTTTTCCTCTCTTTGCCCTGTAGCTATAAAAAGAAAGAATAAAGTTAATTTTACTAGTAACCACTGATGCTTTGCTTAATTTTGATCAGTGTTTTAACACATGACCAAAGTCCTATTTACTTTCATCCTGAGACCTTGAGATATTTTTCTAGCACATGATGGACAGAGACCCCTACTTATGCATTTAGGTCATGTTTTTATTTATGCCTTACTAATTTTTAAAATACAGGATAACATTGTAATTCGATCCATAAGCCTTCTGCATAGTTGTGTGGCTATCAAACCACACGTATAAACTCTATTTATATTGGGCTGTCCCACACTTTGGCAGTCTCCATAGCCCTGGCTTACCAGGACTGACACTCCTGGGTAGCAGTTGTGCCACATCCATTTGACATAGCTGTCTACACAAGATCTTTTATTCTGTTGTCTTTCTTTGGCACTAACAAGTGAATGAAGTTATATAAAATGTGTGTCTAGTCATTGGTATCCAGGGACTGTGACAATGGAGCTTGTCAATCTAGCATTGTGTTCCATAGCTTTTATGTTAACTTTCTCTATACAGTTTTTGGTTGGCCTGATAAATGTGTGCCAAGCTTCACATACCTAGGAGTATTGTATATGGGAGTGGAGTACATAAATTAGTTCCTGTAGTAGAGACAAGTCACCTCAATCCTTCTGCTGTTGGCAAACTCTCGTTGACTTCTCTAAATACCCCTTTAGTTGGGGTTTTATGTAGACATACTTTCTTGAATTCATAGAGTATGCACTATGGTTAATTTTCAGACACACTGTTGACCCACTCGTATCACAGCACAATATTCCATTTGCCTACAGCATTGAGAACTAGAAAAAGAAGTTTTAGAGGAGTTATTGCCTGTCAATCACAAATACTTATTACAAGCACTTACTGTGTGCCTAGAATCATTAAGTGGGGAGAGAGGGAGGGAGAGAGTGTGAGAGTGAAATAGAGAGACAGAGAAAGAGAAAGAGAATTTATTTATAAACTGTGGTGTCAATAAAAGGTGAAAGTGGCTAAAGGTATGAAAGAATTTTCAGAGGACATAGAGATTACTTGGGGTCACACTTAGGCATAGTTAGTGTAGCAGGCAGGTCCGACAGGGCATCCAAAGTTGCCAGACGAAGTTAAAGTCTAATTAATATCAATAAACATTCAGTGAATATCTGTAATAAGCATAATGCAATGTGGTGGTAGAAAATTGCTGGAAAAGTGATGTAAGATGTAATCCTGTTACTCACGTCCTTACATTCTAATCAAGAGCACGTCAGTAGAAAAATAAATAGCAATTCACACCAAGAAATCATAATGCTAAATAAGTGATTTCACAAGAAATGCTACCTAGCTAGAAGAGGGGATTAGATGGTCAGGAAAGAATGAATGAATGAGGTGGAATTTAAAGTGGACTTTGGTAATTAAGATAGTCTTGGATGTGTAGAAAATATGTTTGAAACATTTTTTATGACCAATGTGTACACTGATGAAAAAAAGAAAGGAGAATGTGTCAGGTAGTAGCAGAAATTAAGAACAAAATGTTCTTAGAACAATTAGTATAGGTATAAATTTGAAAGGAATAATGTCATCTAGATCAACATAGCTTTCACATGTATGAAGCATCTAAAGAGCTCTCTACAGTAATGGAGGGACACATTATTAGGTGAATTATGCCTGAGTTGTGTAGGACTGCTAATGCAAAGCTTAAGGGTCACTAGGCAGCATAGAATCATCAAAAATAATAAAGGCAAGATGTGTATTAACATACATTTTCAGATCATTAGCATTAAAATGTATTGGTTAATATGCCAGTTTTCATATCCAAATAGAAGAGCCATTTAATCAGTGAGGAGACGAGTAAACTTATCAAGCATAAAGTGATGACCATTAGACAAAGTAGGGTGACAGCAGAAACAGTAAACGAATGAGTCCATTTTACAATAAAGAAAATGCAGGTTTAATAAAAATAAAAATAATAATAATAAAAATTAAAACTTAAAAAAAAAAACTGATGAATTCAGTTTTAAGCCTGTTGATTCCGAGTTAACAATGAGGCAAAAACAAATTTAGCATACAGTTCCATCCACAGGGCTGGCATCTATCTTCCAGGGTGCCCATAAGACTGGACTCCTGGAAGCCTCAGGATGCCTTCAGCTTCATCACTAAGCAGGGTTACTTGATTCACTAACCTGAGTCATCACAAGAGTTAAGACTGCAGTATAAGAAGAAGTCCGAGTTGTTATACTAAAATTCTAAATCTTTCTATTTATGAAACTGACAAGCTGAGCTTCTATTCCATTTTTTCTTCCCACATATTGAAAAAGACTCGAGATCCATTTTATTGTTCATTTGAGTGACAAAAATTCAACTCTAAAAATGAAACTGAGACCTGCTGATCTTTTATTGATGGTTCAATCTCAGATACTCACCATAATATTGTTCCTTTCTTAAGTGAAGAAAAGCAGCAGAATCATTTACACGTATGTTGTTCCTGCTTTGCAAATGATGAAGCTGCCTTAAATTCTGTTTCTTTGCTCCCATTAACTGCCTTCCAAGAGCTAAGGGCTGGAGGGAAACATAAATAGTAAGGCTTCCTTCCATATCTAAGATCTGTATACAGTTGAATATTAAAAAAAACTTAATGTGATATTTGGCAGAAGATGAACATAAAGTCAGTAAGTGGGGGAGATCAATAGACAATATGGTCAAATCCATTTCATAGAATACTTTTATTGCACCATATTGAATTAATAGAGATGCCTTTGGTACAAATGCAAAATTACTTATGAAACAATACAAAATCTGCTTTTAAGTAGAAAAAAAGCACTGCACATAATTTCAGTGAAAAAAAAAAAGAACCAGATGTTACACATATTGAAAAAAAATCCCATATGTAGTTACACATGAAATATTCAACACATACGCACGTTTAGGGCTTACTGGCTTGATTTCTTTCCTCCCTCTCACCTTCGTGCTAATCTTCCACATGTCAGCCTTTCTTTGGCATCAGGGCATGTTACTAAAGTCAAGTATAGACAGCTGATTGAGGACGGATTCCAGCTGAATTTTTTGTACAGTACCCAGAGATGTCTTTGGCCATAAAAGGAAGAGGGTATAGTCACTGCAGTCCAGGAATGCAGGCAAACAGGCATCCTTTGCTATCTATAGATCCAGAAATGGATTGACCTCTGCAAAGAAAGTTAATGATTGAGCAATGCGGAAGCAAGGAAAAGGGTGATTTAAACAGTCCAGATTCCTGTATTGAAGACAAAAAGACCCAAGAATATCAATAAATTCCCACCTCTAAGAATGTCCTACATTGTCTCACTCACAAAATCAAACCCTTGATTTTGACTCTGGTATTCTAATTGGAACTAAGTTAGTGCAGTTAAGGTTGTTAACAAGCAACACTAAATAAAAGACACCTGTCTATACTGAACATGTATTGACCCACATTTTTGTTTTCTTTTCAACTGGCACCAGAAGGCCCAGGAATTGTTGTATTTATTATTTTACTGGCTCTGCTTTTCCAATATTGCTCTTCGCCTTTTGATACTGATTTTGTGTAAGTTTTTCCCCCTCACAAAATTAGATCTAAAATACTCTGAAGTTTATTCAAAAGTGCATTTTCTTTGTTTTAATATAATAATTTCTTTACAAATTTAAAGCCCAAGTTATTGTGGTTTCAACTCTCTGAGACATTACTTTGTTTAATTGTAATTACACAGAAATCGTTTCTGTAATTAAATGAAAAATCAGTCAAGAAATTTTAGTCTTCCTTTATTATCTACTAAACATAGCACCAGCTTATTTATAACAAATATAAATATAAATATAACAATTGCAACATTCTTTTTTAAATTAGAACACTAATAAACAAGTTTTCCCAAATATTTTATAAAAGCATAAAATCTAGACAACATTCCTTTATTCAAAGCACATGAATCACTTACTTAGATATTTGAATCAACAAAGCTAGAAAGGCTCCATAGAGTACATACAGCAAAGATGACATACGAGATCAGACAACTAAGTTCACAAACTCATCCTAGAAAAAGTACTACATTCCTCATTGCTGAATATCACTATGGTCACCTTGGAAATACTTGCCTTGGCCATCTGATGACTATAGTGGTATTTAGCTAGCACCTTTTCTAGGATGAGTTTGTGAACTTAATTGTAAGGTCTCACACAACAAAAATTCAATGGTCATTCCAGGAAAAGAGTTCCATAACTGCATTGAAGAAATTTCGACTAGCACCAGCATTGGTACTTCCCAAGGGGAGTATCTTGAAGGTGACCATAGTGATATTCAGCAATGAGGTGTGTAGCATTTTTTCTAGAATGACTTCATAAACTTAATTGTCGGATCTCATAGATTTAGAATTGGACATGGATGTGGACAGGAATATAAATACACACACATAAAAAAATTTACAAATATAAATAGGTCTACCTACAAAAATAGCATATATATATAATCAAAACATGCCTATTTAGATATAGGAATACATGCAGCTCTGTTAATAGGGCATTGTGGTTTCTATCTAGACTCGTAGAAGACAAAGAGACGGCATCACACTTGAGAACAAGAGTCATGGTCTTGACAAGCAAAAGATTCTTATAGCACGTGCAGTTATTTTCCTGAAGCTCTCCCATAAACCTTATGACCCATCTAATCCAAAAAATTTGAGTCAGATCACAGAAACAGATTCCTCATGAGATAATTTTTTATAAGTACAATGGAGTAGTACATAAAATGCAAATCAGCATGCTGTTAGACACTATGACCAGAAATGACGTCCTAAGGATTGCCACTGTCAGCACTGAGGAGGAAGTCCCCTGCAGGTAGTACTGTACCAGGTGACGGGCCATCTAATGATCACATATTCCTTAATGTACTTACTACAAATTGGCTTTCCTTCCTCTGTAAGAAAAGTCCACTTGCTGGGAACTAAGATATGTAGAAACTTTTTCTTTTAGCATTGTTTTCACTTCCAAAAAATATATGTAAGAATTGATGGGGTGGTGCCTGTGGCTCAAAGGAGGAGGGTGCTGGTCCCATATACTGGAGGTGGCGGGTTCAAACCTGGCCCCGGCCGAAAACTGCAGAAAAAAAAAAAAAAAAGAATTGGTGAAAGGAATAAAAATTAGTTTTAAATAAGAGATTACCAATCATAATTGTTAATATTAAAAACCATAAGCTTTAAAACTATAGGCTTTCTCCTCTTTTCCTCCTTCCTTCCTCTCCTTTATCCCTTTCAGTATCTCCTTCTCCTATATTTAGCCTTAGTTTTTTTCTTAAAAATAAGCCATGAGAAGGAATTTCTATAACTTTTGACATTTCTGCATATTTGAAGGGACAGTAGACAGTGTCAAGCATGCAAAGTAGGGGACAAGACATGGCTGGAAGTGCCTGAATAGTAGCCCAAACTGAGACAGAGCAAAAGACTGGCCTTGACAATACACCTGAGGAAAGCTGGAGGCAGCGAGTGTGCAGCTGTTAGCTGTGGTTCAGGTCCTACAAGCAAGCGTAAGGATTAGACTAGAGCTAGCAGTACAGCGGTTTCCAGTTAATACCCGAGGCTTTAGGTTTGAAGCTTTAGAAATAAGATAAACCAGCGAGAGAGATGTGCATGGGGGATTTGAAGTCTAGCTACAAGACCCTTCAATGTCCAGTTAGGCAGGAAGACAGTGGCTTTCGGAAAGTCTGTCCTAGAATACAGGAGTCCAAATCACAAACTGAGTTCTGAAGCGGTGTCCGGCTCCCACGAAAAGGAACAAGTTTCTCTGATTTAATAATAAAAAAAAAAAAAGAAAGAAAGAAAAGGAGCAAGTTTTCTTGCCGGTCACCCTGGAGGAACTAAGGAATGAGATGAGCAGTGTGAGCTTGCATGAAAATGCATGAATCCGAATAGAAACCCAATCGGCAGCTGAGATCAGGGATATGTGGACAGGCTGGTACCAAAGACATCCTCAGAGCAAGGACATCAGTGAAAGCTCAAAATCATGTGAAGTCCAAGTGTCAGCCCTGCAACCCAGGGTTTCAGGTCAAATTTGCCATGTAGACAGTGGCAGCGTCACACAATTCAGCCTGAGGGGAAAATGTGATTGTGGCTGGTTTACTACAAAAGCATTCGGAGGGGAGCACTGCGACTTACCAGGTTCCTTCTACCTTCTACCCGTCTGGCACTGCCTCAAGCACTTTGCTTACAGTTTCCTATCCTCACAAGCATTCTTTAGATAGGCTCTCCTAATTCCTCTATGCTGATAGGATTAAATACAGAAGAGGGGCTGGTTTAAACTCATGTGCTCTTACTGGTTTAGGAAACCAGGCGGGGCTGAGGATACAGATAAGACCTGAACAGGCTGAGGAGTGCAGGAGACCGTAACAGACAGATGGCTTCCAGCCAGTTTCCTGGGATTACCGTCATCTGCAAATCTTAAAGTCCCCCCACCATATGTAGCAACCAGGGGGATTTGAATACCTAGGCAAGATTATATGGTGAAGCCCTGTTGTGTGTCAGGAAAATCTAGGCACTGGCAATGGAGTGATGAGCTAGTCAGATGGCGTCTGTTCTCAGCAGTCCTTTGCTAGTTGTTGGTGTCACATGCATTTTCTAAACCAACTGTGGAAATGCTATGTGCAATATCTGACCTAGGCTGGTGACCCCTGAGAAGTAACCCTAAGATATCTCAGAAGGTTTGGTAAAGTTTTTCTTGCCAAAAAATTTACAAATTTTTTTTTTTTTTTCCCAGGCCCTTTTGTTAGGCAGGCAAAGGAAAGTAGCCTCAGTGTGAAGTTGACAGAGATGGAGAAAGCATAGGTACCTGTGCACCTGACAGTGCTACCTTCCGGCCTGTCATAGTTATGTGAAATAACGTCCTGATTCCTTACTGTTCAAGCCCATATAAATCAGTGTATCCTATAACTTATAACTGAAAGTTTCCAAACCGATGCTTAGTCCAAGAAATGAATCGAGTATCTGTCCTACTGGCTAATTTTAGAAAATAAAAGACAGATCTTGGAAGGTACATAGCCAGGAAACATTGTATGAGTTTAACTGAAACAAGTAATTGGAGAGGCCAAATCCAAATTGTAACAAGTAGAAAAATAATGTTTGGAGGATGGAAAGAAATGAATCAATAAGAAAATGAAGCATAAGGTGCTGAGATCTCTCTAAAAACAAAAGAAAAACTAACGGAGGAAAATCAGGAGAGAGCGCCAGGGTCAAATGCTGAAAAGGCAAATCAGCGAGTTTTCTTTCCAGATAAATTTCTGGGTAAAAACTCAGTTTTTACAGAATTCCAAGAGTGGATTGAGTACCTACCACTTCAATTGGGCTTCACTGGTTTTAAAGATACAGGTAATACAATATCCTGCTAAAAGCAAGTAGCATCTTCCTTGGCAGTTTTCATTCTAATGAACTCAATAGGTCTTTGCAACAGTCCCTTTCCAATACACTGACATTTTTGCCTTGGCTC
This sequence comes from Loris lydekkerianus, assembly GCA_963574355.1. Lineage (NCBI taxonomy): Eukaryota > Metazoa > Chordata > Mammalia > Primates > Lorisidae > Loris > Loris lydekkerianus. The sequence continues at coordinate 27,071 of CAUYPK010048704.1, read as the reverse complement.
CTGGGTTGTAACCACTCAGGTGGAGTAGGCCATAGAAAATGATTTTTATATAGAAGAGTCTTAGAGTTAAATTGCAATTTTTAAAATGCACATTTTAGGTCAATGAACTATTATTATTACTGCTTTTTTTTTTTCTCACTGACAACTTTTAAGAATATTTCATTAAATTCTCAAACTTCAGGGCAAACTTATTATTCTATAATTAATAAAACTGCTAATATTGTAAAGCATACATGCATTTTTTTTCATTTACACATTTTAAAATCATATCCTTTAAAAGGCTATTGAACGTGAAAATAGAGATTACGAGAATGTTAATAAACACTAGCATCAACTCAAATAGCAATTAAGCATTTCTTACATTTTGAAAACTTTATTTAATAAAACAATACAGTTTTGGGTAGAAATATTATAAAATTAAAACAATAGCTCATTTTAAAAATTTCATTCTAAGGACACCAGACATAATTGAATTACATTAACTTGCTCAAAATAGGACCCAGTGGTGACATCTTGATTACCATTCTCAATTAACGCTGCTACATTTTTTAATGCCAATGTTTAATGTCAAAGCATTAAGAGGCTTCCAAGATAAGAAATCTATTAGTGTTTCCAAAATATATTCCAAACCATAGACACTAGAAACAGAATGAAACCATATGTCATTTGCACTAAGGTGATAACTTCAGCAATAGGAATTAATCAAGTTTCTCCAGGGAAGGCTATAACTTAAAAAATAGTAAAGGAACTCAATATTAAAACACTAGGCTGAATTGGCTTATTTAAGACACTGAACAACAGATCTGAAAAGATTTAAGGAGTATTGCACACAAGGGAGAGAATAGTCCCATCTTCTAACTGCCAACTGTGTCTAGTCAATTCAAAGGCTGACCAGTCCCTTGCTCTTTTTTAACACGAGTGACCTTCACAGAGCCTGGCAAAGAGTATACCCTCCATATGCCATTTGTGAATAAATGATTACTTAAATTACAATTTAAAAATCAGAGAAAAACAAAATTCAGCATTTAGCATTCTAGTAGGAAGATGATTGAAGCAATGCAATGTAGGTCTGGGTGCTAATCCTGACTTACCTGCAGTCATTTGTTTACCAGTGAGCAAATTATTTGACACCCACTTATTACATCTATAAATTTGGATTATTGGGTCTCTAAAATCCCTCCCAACTCTTTGTTCTATCACCAAAGCTCTGGCTTAGCTTTTAAAAATTAGGCTATAAAATATCCAAGAAGTTAAGGCAAAAGAAAGGAAATATGGAAAACAGCCCAAAATTAGTAACAGTAGATGGCTTGAAAGATTGTGTTTGTTTTTAAGATTGGCACCATCTGAATAAAATTAGATGGAAATAGTTCCTTAGGGATTGAATATATTTAAAGAGAAATAATCACTCTAAAATACAAAGAATACATCCTTGTAGAATATAAAAAGCAAAATTTCCAAATGGAAGACATTAATATTTAGAAGCTATTTCTCTGTGCGTTAGTCAAAACATGTTTTATATGTGTTCTCCATGACAGCTACCTGGCTGGGCACAGAGGGTTTAAGAACAAATAAGAGAAATTCTGTCCCTGGAAAGCGATAGTCCAGCAATGAGCTCACAATCTAGTCTAGAAACATAATCATAAGGTATTTTTGAAAGCTGCAAAAAGGAAATTCAGGCTATAATAGTGTAGAACTCAGAAGTTTATAAATAATTTTAGAACATAAAAAATCAAAATATATTATTTTCATCCTGAATTTATTAAGAAAGTCGAAGCTGATAACTTGAATCTTAATTCAAAATAATGACAAATTGCAGGCATACCTCAAAGATTCTGTGGGTTCCATTGTAGACCACTGCAATAAAGTAATTATCATAATAAAGCAAGTCATACAAATATTTCATTTCCCAATGCATATAAACATTGGGTTACATTAGACTTTTTTAATTAAGTTTGCAATACCATTATGCCTAAAAGAATATACATATCTTAATTAAAAAATACTTCATTGTTAAAAAATCCTAACAATCATCTCAGCCTTCAAAGCACTGTAGCCTTTTTGGTTGTAGATGATTGTTGCTAGAGGTTGGGGTGGCTGTGGCAATTTCTTGAAATAAGACAACAATGAAGTCTGGTGCATCGATTGACTCTTCATTTCATGAAAAATTTCTTTGTTGTTTGATTGCATTTTAACGACAGTAAAATGTTTTTCCCAAATTGGATTCAATCTTCTGAAACCTTGCCACTGCTTTAACAGCTAACTTGATATAATATGCTAAGTCCTTTGTTTTCATTTCAAAAATATTCACACTATCTTAACTTGGAGTAGATGCCATTAAGAAACCACTCTCTTTGCTTATCCATAAGAAGCATCTCCTCCCCATTCAAGTTTATCTTGAGATTGCAGCAATTCAGTCACATCTTCAGGCTTCAGTTTAGGGATCTAAAAATAGACCCACCATTTGATCCTGCAATTTCTCTACTAGGTATATATCCAAAAGACCAAAAATCACTTTAAAACAAAGATATTTGCACCAGAATGTTTATTGTAGCCCAATTCATAATTGTTAGGTCATGGAAGAAGCCCAAGTGCCCATCGACCCATGAATGGATTAATAAATTGTGGTATATGTACACCATGGAATATGATGCAGCCTTTAAATAGATGGAGACTTTACCTCTTTTATGTTTACATGGATGAAGCTAGAACATATTCTTCTTAGCAAAGTATCTCAAGAATGGAAGAAAAAGTATCCAACGTACTCAGCCCTACTATGAAACCAATTTATAACCACCCACACTTCCATATGAAAGCTATAACCCAACTACAGCCCAAGATGAAGGGGAAAGAGGAGAGGGAGGGGAGGGAGGGGATGGAGGAGGATGGGTAGAGGGAGGGTAATTGGTGGGACCACACCTATGGTGCATTTTACAAGGGTAGATGTTAATGTCTACTAAGTGTAGAGTATAAATGTCTTAATACAATAACTAAGAAAATGCGGTTAAACCTATGTTAACCAGTTTGATGAAAGTATTTAAAATTGTATATAAAACACGCACATTGTACCCCATAATTGCATTAATGTACACAGCTATGATTTAATAAAAAAACTTTTTTCTTAAGTGAGACTTGAAAGTCAAAATTATTCTTCTTGATTCATGGATTACAGGTGGGATGTTGTGTTAAGATACGAAAATAACATTAATTTTTTTGCATATCTCCATCAGAGTTCTTGAGTGACCAGGTGCACTGTCAATGAGCAGTAACATTTTGAAAGAATATTTTTTTCTGAGCAGTACCCTCAACAGTAGTCTTAAAGTATTCAGTAAACACAGTTGCAACACATGTGCTGCCTTCCAGGCTTTGCTAATGCATTTGTACAACACAGGCAGAGTAGTCTTAGCGTAATTCTCAAGGGCTCTAGAATTTTCAGAACGGTAAAAAGCACTGGGATCGGCTTCAAGTCCCTGACTGCATTAGCCCCTAACGAGAGAGTCGGCTTGTCCTTTGAAGCTTTTCAGCCAGGTATTGACTTCCCTTCTCTAGCAGTAACAGCCTGAGATAACATTGCCTTTCAACGGAAGGCTATTTCATCTTCATTGAAAATCTACTGTTTAGAGCAGATACATTTGTCAATCTTAGCTAGATTTTCTGGATGACTTGATGCAGTTTCTCTACCAGCACTTGCTGCTCTATCTTATACTTTTACATTATGAAGAGAGGTTCTTTCTTTAAACCTCATGAAACAACCTTTGCAAGCGCCATTTTTGGGGGGATGGGGAATCATCGAGGATACAAACAGCCAGGTTACACTGCTTCAATTTTTTCTTCTGCAGCTTCCTTACCTCTCTCAGGTTCCACAGAATTAAAGAGAATTAGAGCCTTGCTCTGGGTTGGGCTTTGGTTTATGGGAATGTTGTGGCTGGTTTGATCTTTTATCCAGACCACTAAGAACTTTTCTGTATCAGCAATAAGGCTGTTTATCTTTCTTATCATTCATGTGTTCACTGGAATATCACTTTTAATTTTCTTCACCTTTCTTTAATTCATAACTTGGCTTACTGGCATAAAAATGCCAAGCTTTGAAAAAAAATTATTCTTGATTGATTGATTAAGGTGTACACATTAAGGTGGTACAAATGTTTTTGTTACATGGGTAGTTTTATAATACCTGAGTCAGTGTTCCCATTAACAAGCACTGTTCATTGTTCCCAGCAGGTAGCTTTTTGCCCCTCCATTTCTCCCCACACCCCCCTGCTCGGTTTCCAATGACTTTTACTTCCTTCCTTCTATGCACATGTATGTTTCTGAGTTAGTTCCAATTTATTAGAGAGTACATGTGGTATTTATTTTTCTGTTTTGAAGGTACTTCACTTGAGATAATGGTCTCTATTTTCATCCAAATTGCTGCAAAGGGCATTAATCCATCCATTTTCATGGCTGCATAGTATTCCATGGTATACATATACCACATTTTGTTAACCCACTCATGACCTCAGATTGATTCCACACCTTTGCAGTTGTGAATTGTGCTGCAATCAACATTCAAGTGCAGGTCTTTTGCATAAAATGACTTATTTTCCTTTGGGTAGATACCCAATAATGGGATTGCTGAATTCAAGGGTAGCCTTACTTCTCTTACTTCTAGTTCTTTTCTGTAGCAATTGTACTGTGAAACAGTATATAAGCATACTTTTCTCTCTTCATTTATGCCAGCATCTATTGTTTTGGGGCTTTTTAATGAAAGCCATTATAACAGAAGTAAAGCGACATCTCATTGTGATATTAATTTGCATTTGCCAGGTGATTTGTGATGTTTAGCATTCTTTATATATTTCTTGGTCATTTGTGTATCTTCTTCCATAAAACTTCTATTAATGTCTTTTACCAATTTTTTTTTTTTTTTTTTTTTTTTTTTGAGACAGAGTCTCAAGCTGTCGCCCTGGGTAGAGTGCTGTGGCATCACAGCTCACAGCAACCTCAAACTCTTGAGCTCAAGTGATTCTCTTGCCTCAGCTTCCCGAGTAGCTGGGACCACAGGTGCCCCCCACAACACCCTGCTATTTTTTGTTGCTGTTGTTGCAGTTGTCATTGTTGCTTTAGCTGGCCTGGGCTGGGTTTGAACCCACCAGCATTGGTGTATATAGCCAGTGCCCTACCCGCTGCACTACGGGCACCACCCATTTCACCAACTTTTTAATGGGGTTCTTTTTTTTTGCTTTTTTCTTGCTCATTTGTTTGAGTTTTTTAAAGATTCTGAATATTAGCCATTGGTCAGATGTATAGTTTGCGAATATTTTCTCCCATTCTCTGGGTCATGTATATGCTCTGTTGTTTATTTCCTTAGAAGTGTTTTTGTTTTCATTTAATCAGTTCCATTTATTAATTTGTATTGTTCTATAATTGCCTTTGTGGTCTTGGTCATAAATTCTTTGCCTGGGTCAGTATCTAGAAGAGTTTTTCCTGCCGTTTCTTCTAGAATTCTAATGGCTTCATGCATGATGAGAGATAGGGGCCCTCCTTCCTTCTTATGCTTGTGGCTATTCAATTTCCCCTGCACCAGTTATAGAAATAGGTTCTTTTCCCCACTGTGTGTTGTTGTCTGCTTTGGCTTCCTTTCTAAGCTGAATTATTTCTAGATTTTCCTTAGTGAGACATGTGCAACTCTTTTTTTCACTTGAGCAGTTAGAGGCCATTGTAGAGCTATTAATTGGCCCAATCTCAACATTGCTGTCTCCAGGAACAGAGATGCCAGAGGAGAGGGAAAGAGATAGGACAATGGCTGGTTAGTGGAACAGTCAGGCTGCACACACCATTTATTTATTAAATTCACACATTCACACAAATGATAAAAGACAACTATAGTCCAGAAAGAAGGAAGAGAGAAGACAGGAGGAGGGAGGGTTTGAAGGGACCTCACCTATTGTGCACAATGCAATGGCACATTTCAAAACTGCTAAGAGTATAGTATAAATGTCTTACCGGAACAAATAAGTAAGATGATGGTTATGTTAATGAGTTTGATGTAAGCATTCTACATTATATATCAAATCAGCACACTGTTTCCCCCACACAGTTATGATTTAATAAAATCATAACTTCAGCATCTTATATGTGCACAGTACCTGGTGCCCCCAAAGTATTACAGTAGTAACATCCAAGTTCCCTGATCACAGATCACCATAATAGATAATAATGAAAAATTCTGAAATATTTTGAGAATTACTAGAGACATAAAATGAGCACATGCTATTAGAAAACTGATACTGATAGTCTTGCTCAATACAGAATGGCCATAAATTCATAAAAACTAAAACATAATATTTGCAAAGCATGATAAAGTGAAGTCCCCCCAAAACAAGATATGCCCATAGAAAAATAGGGAAAACAGGATGTTCTCTTGTCATTTGACAAAAGCATAATCACATGTCCCATAAAATAAACATCTTTAATTAGGATATTTGTAAGTACATATTGAGATTTTGCTTTTCTCCTTTAAGAAGGGCTTTGTGAAGACTGAGATTTGGAGGAAAAAGAGATTAAATCTTTTTTAAAATTTTTATATTGCTTTGCCAAATAATTCTATCACTTTAAAATATATTAGTTAAAAACTACAACCCATTTCCATAAACAAAGAACATATTTTATATTTTTAAAATATTTTCTAAAATTTATTTATTTTTTTTTTTGAGACAGAGTCTCACTCTATCACCCTGGGTAGAGTGCTGTGGCGTCACAGCTCACAGCAACCTCAAATCCTTGGGCAAAAGTGATTCTCTTTGCTTTGGCCTCCCAAGTCACTGGGACTACAGGCACCTGCCACAATGCCTGTTTTTTTTTTTTTTTTGTTTGTTTGTTTTCCTGAAGACAGGGTCTCGCTCTTGTTCAGGCCAATCTCAAACTCCTGAGTGCTAGGATTACAGGCATGTGTGATCCCGCCTGGCCTTATTTTATCCTTTTTTAATCTGTGATTTGCTATCAGTAGTGAGAGTCAACGTATTTCCAGTGGTTTACTAATTCTTTTTTTTTTTTAATGAGATGTTTATTATGACATTTTACCTCTTTTTAGGGGATGCTGTTCTATAGTCTTCTAATTATTATGAACTTTTAAAATTAAATACATTAAATTGGCATCATGTTTTCTATGAACATCATCCCCTATATAGGAGTTGTATAAATGTGTCTGTTTTATTTTTATATATTAAAGTTTAATTTATGAATAAAATTTGCAAAACTACATAACATGATTGTTTACTTAGTGTCACATAACATGATTGTTTACTTAGCGTCACTTAATAAAACATAACATAACATTAAAGTTTATTAATTTAGAAAATAATATAGTTCAATGATAAAATGTCAAATTCTAATATTGTAATACAATCAGTAAATTAACTACTTCATGTGTAATTCAAATGTTAGAGTTAGAGTCAAAAAAGGTTTTGGTGACAAAATGAGATTAAAAAGAAAATTAAGATTTTAAAAGATTAAAACAGAACTTATTCTTCTGGAACTATCAGCAGTTTGTAGTAAGATATAATAAAAAGGCAAGTAACAATAATAACTAAGGTCTATTGAGTCCTTGCGCATCAAGCACTTTATAAAATGTGTTGAATCCTCACAACAACATTTGAGAGGAGAGTTTAACTCCCTCTAAAATAAATCCTAGGTATTTTGGAGATGAGCTTTTTCTAAAGGTGTCCTGGAAATTTTTTGAAAATCAATAAGGCACTGTTGGTGTTTGACAGCTGGCACAACTCTTTGCTACACCTCAGAACATTAGTTCTCTGAAATGTTCCTAAGTACTATATTTACTTTATTTATTTATTTCTGCATTAGGAGAATCTATGGTAAATGATTTGGGGAAATTCTGAACTAAAAGCAAATTAAATGTTTCTGCAGAAGTTCTCCACACTTTTTACCTACTTATATACATTGCTATTCTCTAAGAAGATAATACAATATTCAGTATGTCCTACATATGTTTGATATCAGATTTTTTCTGTGAGCCTAAAGACTCATGAAGTATTGTAAGTAATACCAGATTAATTTTTTTTTTTTTTAACAGTCCTGTACAGAAATAAAAGTCAGGACAACTGCAGCACACTATCAGGAAATCCCAGTCTCATCAGTGCCGCCTCTTCTTCCCCACCATGGGGTCCTGTTCTGTTCTGACCGATGCTACATGTTTAAAGGCCTGGCTTTAATCATGCACCCATGCTCTTGGTATATTTTGGTAGAGGTACCTTCTCCCAGAGAGAGAAATGAGCTGAGGAAAGGGAAATGTCTATGACAGGTAAGCTACTTTATGAGCACCTTCAAAGTGCCAGATACTTTTCCAGGTTCTGCTGATGAAGAAGCTTAAATGTGCTGTAAGGCAGATTGCTAAGTAAATCATCACGTCATGGGGGAAATGCTGAATGAGGGTGGGGGTGATCTGGGAGCACAGAGAAAGCACATGGGCATTATTCCTAGGAGGCTGCAGAGAGTCATTTGTGGACAAGGATTTCAATGAATCCTTTTTTTTTGTTTGTTTGTTTAACTGAGTCTTGCCCAGGGAGTTGTTGTTACGTTATTTAATTTCTGTAGGTACTGAAGCCCAACGCAAGAAGGGTAATAAGCAGGACAAACGCACACAGGTTGAAGTGCGAACAGGTATGCCTTGTTTGGGAAAGCTAAGATATGATAAACTTAGAGAAGGGAAGATGCAAAGTTAAGAAAGGTAAGCAGGGATCAGATTATGAAAAGCTGTGTTTGTGGGGTGTAACTAGCATCTTTGAAGGGTTTGGGCCGAGGGAGTGGGGCAGAGATAAGTGCACAGGTATTTAGAAAGTCACCTTAGGAACTCTGTGGAGGAGGGGCTGAGATTCAGAATGGGAGTGGTTGACAGTGTGACAAGGATACTAGTTAAGATTCCTTATCCTGGATAAGAAAATTTAAGCCCCAGATCTATGCCAAACAGGAGAAGATAGGATGGTAAGAGGACAAAGTTGGGAGCTGTCTGAAGACATTTAGGTTATGACAGGACTTTGCGGCCTGTTGGCTGTGGATGTCTAGAATGAGAGACTGAAAACAGTTTTGTTGAGAACTGAAATCCTTTTTCTTTCAAAAGGATTTGAGATCTTTGCATCATCTTAATATAAAAGTCAAAAAGTTGCATAGTTTCAGGATAAATGATAGATTCATAGTATTTTTATTCTTCGGCCCATTTTTCAGATTATAAAAATAATACTTGATTACATCAAAAAATTGAAAAATAAAATTTCAGTTATCTTGTAGGGCCTTTTTTTTTTTTTTTTCAGGCTGTTTTCCAAGGCAGGGGTGTTTAACAAGTTGCATCTCATTTAATGCAACCACTCTGTTTATTAGGATCATTACAGTATCCAATAGGCAGATGTAGAGTCTTACCTTTAAAATGATTAAATTGCTATAAGAGATTGGTTTCATCTCTTGATAATCTATTTGGTTCCAAATGTCTATGTCTCTATTTTTGTGCCAATACCATGCTATTTTGATCACTGTGGATTTGTATATAATATAACCTAAAGTCTGATAGGGTGATGCCTCTGGCTTTGTTTTATTACTAAGAAGTATCTTGGGTCTATAGCATTTTTTATGCTTCCATACGAAATGAAGAGCTATTTTTTCCCTCATTTTCAAAGTATGATATAGATATTTTAGTAAGGATTGCATTGAATCTGTAGATCGCTTTGGGAAGTATAGACATTCTAAGAATGTTGATTATTCTGAGCCAGGAGCATGGTATGTTCTTCCATTTTTAATGTCTTCTGCTATTTATTTTCTTAGGGTTTCATAACTCTATTTGTAGAGGTCCTTCACCAGTCTCTACTGGCATCTGATCTTTGATAAACCAAGCAAAAGCATACAGTGGGGAAAAGAATTCCTATTCAACAAATGGTACCGAGAGAATTGAATAACCACATGTAAAAGACTGAAATTGGGCCTGCACACTTCACCACTTACAAAAATTGACTTAAGATGGATAAAAGATTTAAACCTAGGACATGAAATGATAAAAATCTTAGAAGAAAGTGTGGGAAAAACTCTTGATGATGTGAGACTGGGGAAGGATTTTGTGATGAAAACTTCAGTGGCAATTGCAACAACAAAAATAAACCAATGGGACTTAATTAAGCTGAAAAGCTTCTGCACAAGTAAGGATAGGACAAGCAAAACAAAAAAACCCTTCAGAATGGGAAAAGATATTTGCATATTATGAATTGGACAAAGAGTTGATAAGTAGAAGCTACAGAGAATTCTAATTAATCAACAACAACAAAAAATAAACAATCCCATCTACCACTGGGCAAGAGATAGAAACAGAACCTTCTCTAAGGAAGACAGACGAATGGCTAATAAGCATATGAAAAAATAATCATTGTCCCTAATCATCAGAGAAATGTAAATGAAAGCCACACTGAGATATCACCTACCCCCAGTGAGAATGGCCCATTTCACAAAGTCTCAAAGTTGCAGATGCTGATGTGGATGTGGAGAGAAGAGAACACTTTTACACTGCTGGTGGGACCCCAAACTAATACAACCTTTTTGGAAAGAAGTATGGAGAATCCTCAAAGAACTCAAATTAGACCTCCCATTTGATTCTGCAATCCTATTACTAGGCATCTTCAAGAAGAAAAAAATAATTGTTTAATCTCAGCTCAATTTACAATCCCTGAGACGTGGAAACAACTTAAATGTCCATCAGCTCAGAAATGGATTAACAAGCTGTGGTATGTGCTACCATGGAATACTATTCAGCCATAAAAAAAGAAGGTGACTTCACATCTTTTGTAATATCCTAGATGGAGTTGAAACACATTCTTTTTAGTAAAGTATCGCAAGAATGGAAAAGCAAATATTCAATGTACTCAATACTAATATGAAGCTGGTAGACAATTTAATTCACAGTCACATACATACGAGAAAAAAATCATTTCAATTCAAGTTGGGGGGAGGAGAGTAAGGAAGGTGGGTTTGGGGAGCTCCTACTGAATGGGAAGAAGGTAGGGTTTGCAGCACACCTTTTGAATGGGACATAACTACAAGAGGGACTTTACTTAACAAATTCAAATATTGTGACTTGGTAATTTATACCCTCACTTTAACCTGAAATTTAAAAGAATGATTAAGTTGCATGTAAAATAACACATAATAACCAACTGTTTAAGCTATGGCAGGCTCCCAGTCACCTTGCCTACCCAGGGCATGCTTCTAATGAATACGTAATTCTATTCCCTAGATAGGTAGGTAAAACCATAATCATTTTACTAGGGTATAATTTTCTTAAAACCACTATTGTTGGTAAGCTATTTCTTGCATCTCTGAAAATTTGATTTCTCTAGATTTAATAGCATTTCTTAAAACATTTCTCCATTTTTGACAATCCCACTATTTTGCTATTTTGCTATTGTGTTTATTATTATACATAATATTCAGTCTACATTCTGACGATTCCTTTAGATTTGATTACTAAAAGTGAAGCTAGATCAAGGAAATAATTGTTTTAAAGATTACTGATTCCAATTAAATAGCTTATACTCTCTAAAAAAATTATTTGTGTCATTATAACTATACAAACAGCCTTCAATCTTTTGGTTTCAGGATGCCCTTACACTTTAAAAATTCATGGAGGACCTTAGAGAGCTTTTGTTAATGTGAGTTAACACCATCCATATTTATCTTTATAGAAATTAAATCTAAGAAAAAAATGTAAACAGGTAAACACACATTTCATTAGTTATCAAAGTGATAACTCATCACATATTAGGTAACCTCTGGAACACCCTAGAGAAAATTTGTGAAAGAGGGAAAGTGAGAAGGGGAAATAGCATCATGGCATTATTATTAAAACTCTTTGATCATGGAGCCTCCCTGAAAAAGTTTTGGGCATCTCTAGGGGTCCCTGGATCACTCTTTGAGAACCACTGTACTATCCCGTCCTTAGTAACTTGGTTTACCACTCTAAAGGGCAAAGGATAATGCATAATCCATGTTGTAATTTGCTTTTATTTAGACCTGGGTATTTGTTTCTCCCCTTTTGTGATTTTCCCTCCCTATGTTGATTTCTTTGTCTTTCACTTTCATCATTGTTCAATTCAAAATCTTTCTTCAGGTTTTCTCTTGAAGACAAAAACATAATTTTACTTTTCGGGGGTTTTTTTTCCACCATGCTGGGGCAAATTTATATTACTTATTATGACTGTCCTGGCAGACATTAAACTCAGAAGCTCTCAGAAGAAGACCCCCTGACTTCATAAAAGCCACAGTTGATCAATGTGTACCCTACAGATGCTTCTAGAAAAAAAGATTTCTTCCCTAAAATAGTGATAATCTCTTTAACTTCTCTCTATGTGATGTATTATCTTCCTAAAGCTAAGAAGATTTTTTTTTTCTCTTTCTTCCTAATTCTCTTCTCAAAGGTACAAGTAAGCAGAGAAGTCATAGGAATAGACTTTAGACCTGCAAGGTTATTTTCACCACACACAACACAAATTCATCCCCCCACCCACTGTTATTGTACTACCTGAATGTGATCTTTATTGCTTTTTCACCCAACTGAGTCTTCCAACACTTATTACCAGATTATCTGTACACCTGCTGTACTACTTTATTTTCATCCTCTTGACTTCAAAAATAATTAGTTTCTACATGATGCCTACACTTATATTTCTAGCCATCAGCTGGCTACACTTTCCACTTTAACATATGAAATTATATGTGCTCTTCATAGAATATTGCAGGAATCGTGTTGTTTCAACTGAAATTGTAATGTGTTGTCTAGATATTAGACATATTCCCATCTATTCTATATAACTTCCTATGAAAGCCAACTTGATTTTTTTCCGCAATAAAGTTGAGTTTATCTTAAAAAAAAAAAAAAAATCCCTTGCAGCATTTAGGCATACAGAAATTATGTTCTGTCAAAATATTTTATAATGACAGCATTAAACATTGCCTCAAGGAAAAATACAGCTAAAAGTTGACTGAGAAATAATATCTTAGTGCTATGCCACATTAGAATAATTTTTTATTTCCTGGAGATAATATTTTATGGCCACATTTTTGAAAGGGAACCTATATTTGTCTACAAAGTGAACTATTTAAATGGGAAAGTTAAGGATTCATGATGCATTACTAAATTATGAATTTGACTGCTACTTCCATACATTTCTATTCATAAAAGCCCCCTTTCCTCTTTGGACTAAATGAAGTGGTTAATAGTTTGGGCAGAATACTTAGCTTTTGCAAATAGCTTGCAGATAAAGGATGACATTAGTGATAAATATAATATACAACCAACAATTTACATACGGTGCTGGTGCCTACAGTAGTGCATGGTAATTAGCAAGCTCCCCTGGCAACGATGTGTATCCTCCCCTCCATCTGTTGCTTCACTTTGAGTTTCAGGCAACTGGAATATTGAGTATTTAGAATATTTTTAGTGCTGTGAAATTTAGTTTTAAGTAAACATGCATATGTATATATATGCATACATATTATAGACGACCATAATTAGGTAATAAGATTGACTCAAGAACGTTTCAGTATCTAGAATGGGTTAAGCTGAATAGTCAAATATTTGAAAGACACTTCCAGACTTCATCCAAAATTCAGCATCACTTTAAGTCTTTAAAGAGGGTAAAGTCAACTCTGAGCACTGGGAATGCAGCATCATATGAAAGATGACATAGAGTAGCTGCAAATGGGTCATGCTAGGGAAATTATCTCATGGTTTGTGAAAAGAAATTTGAATAGGAGACCAAATATTTAATGATAGCCATGATGTGATTAACTCAGGAAGTAAATATAGCCTGTGGAATAGTCATTAAAAATATGGATGATAGAGTCAGACTTCCTGGGGTAAAGTCCACGTCCTGCCTCATCCTACGTATTAGCCCGTAAGTTTCTTACCTTTCTTTGCCTTAATTTTACTTACTTCTCTCAAATTCTGCATTTGTAACTTGAACACAAAAATACCTCTAGGGTTGTTCATGGGGGTTAAATGAGCTAATATTAACAAACACTTATAATGGTGTCTGCCGCAGAATAAATTATATGTGTTTGCTAAATAAGTAATAAGTAAAAAGGAATGAACGTATTATACTTATCTCTATTTATTTTAGCCTTGAAACTATGAAAGATGTCCCAAGAGGTGCTCATGCTAATTAAACATAAAATCTTTATTTTCATGTAACTGTTTCAAGACTAATTTTATCAAATGTTAATAATATGTTTGAATAATCAAAAAGAATAAACTCAGTTGAATACTAGCTACAATTTGGTCATGAATAAAAGAGAAAGTTTTCACTTGAAAGATAGAATATCTACTTTAAAACTGACAACTGCTTTTTGGACATGTTCTAAATGAGACATATGTCATTTAATATATAACTAACTGGGCTTATTAGTCAATGTGCCAAAATTTTTTTTTTAAAGCTACAAAATATTTTTTTATCACATGTGAATATTTCTAATTGAACAAAACACCATTACCCAAACCCTGGAGGTATAAATTAGATAATTAGTCACAGTGTGCTCTTTGCTGATCCCGATAGAAATTAGCTAAATTTAAACCACTAAAATGTGTAAGAGAAAATGTGTGAGTAATTGCCCTATTATTCTCTATTTTCTGATCTATGCCTTTTAAATATATTTTGTAAATTTTTCTTGAATTAAAATGAACATATTTAATTTTAGGATGAAACGATTTATCACATATGTGTAATCTATGATAAAATAATGCGATGGGGACAAAGAAATGGCTTAACTTTCTCTTTTGAAATAAGTTTTAAAATACAAGGCAAACAATAGAGAAAATTATCTTTTGTTTCCTGTTTTAAAATATTAGTGCCACTAATATTTGTAAATAGTCAAATAGTGTTTCTAAGATTCTACAGTTAGAACTTAGCACCCTAATATATGTTGTATCTGCAAAATTTATGTCATAGTATAAATAAAACAAATAAAAAGCTGGAAGTGGTTAATTGCCACTTTTTACCTATTCTGACAATTGGCTCAGTTAGCTGTCATTTAGCTATCACATAGCTTTTCAGACCTTGTCTAAAAGTCTCAGAAGAGGGGAGATTAGGGTAAATTGGGTAATAATTTAGTAAGACTAGCTCCTTGTTAGTTATCGTTTGCTATGCTGCAATGTATCTCAGAATGTAGTAGCTCAAAGCAACAGCTGTTTTATCATGCTCATGAGACAGTAGATTGGCTGAGTGTTCCACAGGTCTGGACTGGACTTGGCTGACCTTAGCTAGGTTCATGCATTTATCTGTCGCCAGCCTGTGGTGGTGGCTGAGCTCTGGCTATCTGGGCTAGTGCAGCATACGTGTCTGGATATTGAACAACCGACGTATGTGGCGAAAAAGGATAACTGGACCATTCTGTTTTCATGTAGCAGGTTAATTTAGGCTTGTTCAAATGGTAGTCAGGAGTGAAAAGGGAAAAAACACCTTGGTCTCTTGATGCCTGGACTAAGAACAAGTATATCATTTCACCAAATTCTATTAGCCAAAACAAGTTACAAGGCCAATCCAGAGTCAAGGAAAGAGGAATGGACTCTACTGTTGGAACATAGTAACTACAAAGAATTATAGACATTTCTATAATCTACCACTGCCACTTTGGATGATTTAGGGATAAATTTATTTTGTAACTGAGCTCAGGCTTGATCTAAGTACAATGGGTACATGAGCTCTGTGGTCACCAAACTACTTTTTATGTTTTTCCTTTGAAACCTTCTCTGTATATGATGTTCCTCTTAATATAGGGGTATGTCCCCAAATACGTTGAAAATACCATAAATAAAAAATGCATTTAGTATATCTACAGAACATCCTATCTTAGCCTAGCCTAACTTAAACATCCTCAGAATACTTACATTAGCCTACATTTGGGCAAAATTATTGAGCACAAAACATATTTTGTAATAAAATATTGAATATCTCATGTAATTTCTTGAATACTGTACTAAAAGTGAAAAAAACTTTATACTGAATGCCTCTCATAGCTTCATAAAGTAGAAATATTATAAGTCAAACCACTGTAAGTCAAGGACCATCAGCAATCTTTATCAGGTGACGAAAGTGTGAAAAAAGTAGCCAATCCCCTCAGCTTCAGAAAGGCTGGAAATACTAGCCAGGGTTCATTTTAACTATTTATTGTTGATTCACAAGAAAAGGTTTCTAGATTAAATACTCTTGATGCCATGTCAGCAAGTCAAATTTCTATCCTTTCTTTACTTTAAATATCCAGAATGGAAATAGCCATTGCAAGGGTAAACAAAAGGTGTTCATTTAAAAAATACTCTCCAGCTCTAGGAGAGTTGGCCTCCCACACTTCAGCAAAACAGTGCATTATTAAGTTAGTATTTCAGCTGCCCTTACAATCCCTAGCTGAAAGTGTATATGACTAGAGAGCTCTAGTCACACAAACAGTGCTTGGTTTTTGTTTTCCTGTTCTAAGCACCAGAATCTTGCTTGCATTTTGCAGTGGAGACCAATCTATTTCCTGTGCTTCTTCATGGAAGTCTTTCAACTTAGATCTCTATAAAAATGGCAGAAAGAATTGATTGAGAACATTGTACATGGTATATTAAAGTGAATATAGAATAGATTATGTGTGTGTGTGAATAAACACTGGACACTATGCAACTGATAAGATCTTTGACTACTGTCTATGACCCAAGCTTGCTCCTCTCCCAGTTTCTGTGTTTTTTAAAATTACATAAGTACTTTCTTCTCTCTTTCTTTCTTTCTTTCTTTCTTTCTTTCTTTTTCTTTTTCTTTTTCTTTTTTTTTGGAGACAGACTCTCTCACCCCATGCCCTCGTGCCCTGGGTAGAGTGCCATGGCATCATAGCTCACAGCAACCTCAAACTCCTGGGCTCAAACAATCCTCTTGCTTCAGCCTCCCAAGTCGCAGGGATTAGTCACTCACCACAATGACCTGCTATATTTTTTCTATTTTTAGCAGAGCCAAGAGTCTCGCTCTTGCTCAGGCTGGTCTCAAATTCCTGAGCATAAGCAATCCATCTGCCTTGGCCTCTCAGAGTGCTAAGATTACAATTGTGAGCCACCATACCTGGCCTACTTTCTATTTTTTTTTTTTTTTTTTGCCTAAGCCAGAAACCTAGAAAATCCTTCTTAACATCTCCTCTCATTTATTCCTGCGTATAAGAAATAACCAAGTCATTACAGATTCTAATCCCTTCTTGTCTCTGAAGGCTGACTTTATCTCACCATTCTTTAAAGTTATTGCCCAATTTCAAATTAGGCAGTATCTAAGTTAACTTACTTAGCTAGCTGACTGCAACGGGGTCCTGACATACCTCCCCCAAATAGGTCTCATTTTCTCTAATCCATTGTCTATATACTGCGGAATAAGCTTCCTAAAATATAATACTATTTGTTTCCTTCACTTACCTAAAATTGATACAGTGACAATTTAATAGTTTTCAGGATAAAACCCAAACCCTCATATATATGCAAAATAATTTAAAAACACAACTCCTCCTATATTTAACTAGTCAACTATTAGCATAAAGTCTAAAACAAAACAACAGGTGCTGTATGTGGCCACATTCCAAAATGAGGTGGTGTGCTCTGTGAAGTTACTAGAAGAATGGCAAAACCAGATTTGCAACCCTCAACCTATCACCCACTTCCAAGCTGATGTTACTGAGAAATGTTCTGAAGTGTTTTCTCATTCACCCTCCCTCCATAGCTGAACACACACACACATACACACACATCCATGCATTAGGAAAGGGAAAGATGGTTCTCTTGATCTAAACCCAGTGGCAGGGTCTTCAAGAGAAACACTTGGCCCTTGAATTGTGTGTAGTATGGAAACTGCTATCAGAACTGTACCTTTAAAAGTCCATAGGGAATATACCAGATGGCAGAGTTAAGAGTTTGCAATGAGCACAAATTCTACTAAAGTCAGAAGAAATGTATGTGGTACTCTCTGACTTGTGGGCAAAATATACACCCAGTGTGGCCTAAGGACCTTTTATTTATTTGCTACTTATTTATTTTCTTTTTTAGAGACACGGTGTCATTTGTCGCTCAGGCTGGAATACACTGGAATGATCATAGTTCACTGTGACCTCGAACTCCTGCGCTCAAGGGATCTTTCCACTTCAGTCTTTTACCTAGCTAGGACTACAGGTGCACATCACCACACTTGGCTTTTTTTGTTTTTCTTTTTTTGCAGAGGTCTTGCTCTATAGCCCAGAATGGCCTCAATCTCCAAGCCTCAAGTGATCCTCCTGCCTCAGCCTCCCCAAACACTGGTATTACAGGCATGAGCCACAGTACCCACTGGAAGCCCTTTTACATGTCACCATAGATGGCTGCTTTTTGGGGTGCTCAGGGACCTGAAGGAGGGATTACACTTGGAATGAGCTGTTTGACAACATTGCCCACCTCATAGGCAGTGCAATCAGAAGTTCTCAGCAAGGCATTTGCCTGTGGAACTCAGGGAAGCATCTACCGTAGAGTATCAGTATTAGCAAACGACCGCCCTCAGAATGCACCATCACGAGATTGCACCTGTGCCTGTCAGAAGCGCTTTCCTGTGTCTTCTCACCTCCCCTGTTCCAGTCATCGTTCCTGAAAGGGGCCAGAGCCAGCCCATGGATGAATGGTGGGAAAGAGTGTGAAACAGCAAGGGGATCCTAGCCCTGGATAAATTCTCTACTTCTGGCAAAAACTCTGGAATTAAAATAGTGCAACAGAAGAATAGGAAGTGAAAGGAGGTTAGGAAAAGAAACAACAAGTTCTTATTAATGCAAACTTTACTTCCCAGGAACTGACTAGGATGTTTTCTGAGAATATATTTATACAAAATAATCCACATTATAGAAATGTGATCACATACATTTGCAGCATTCCTTGAGCTAGAGAACTAAGCTGCTCTTAGCCACAGATACCACACATCTGAGCAGATAATATAAGGTGTCCCAATGACTCTCTCAAAATCAGTAGGAACATAAAACATCAAACCTTCTGAGAAGTTTCCTCAATGATAAGAAATAAATGTTTGTAAAACACAGTGACCTCTCCGGTTCAAAGAACTTAAGAACCTAGGGAAATATTGTATGGTAACCCCTCTGGCAACATTTTAATTATAATGCAGTCTCCACCTACCCAGGCAATGAGTCCAATCTACTATATCGTGAGCAACCATCTATTTACTACAACACATTAAGAAATCCAAATATCTGGAACAAGTCATATCTCATTTGCTATTGCTGATTAAAACAAATAATGGAGGAAGATGACTTTACATCTGTTTTTAATCATCACTGCACTTGTGTTCAAGATTGTTTTTGACATAGAGCTAATACTTTAATACTTGGATAAATATAATTTTACAGTTGTATTAATCATATGAAACTTGATTTGAATGCTGTTCTTTTGAGTATTTTTGTAAAGGTGATTTAGGAACCCTCTGCATATTTTGTTGAATATATGAAGAAGGTCATTTCCACACAGGTCATCATGGTATACCTAAATTACAGAAAAGTGAAATCCCCCTGTTTGCCACATTAGATCATTTTGCAATTGTTTGCAAGAATTACCTATTCTTCTTATTCTTTCTCTGAGAATTATAGAAATGGTACTAAAAGGTTGTAGAAAGCATGCCACTAGATGCTCAGGTGAGTGACAGACAGTGGGTAAAATGGAGCCCTTCCTAGGCTTGTCACCCTCGCCCAGTGTTAGAGGACAGACCACCTTTTCTCTGTACTCACTCCCAAAATAATTGTCAGCTATTCTTTCCTGATTTTAAAAGATTTTTCATACTCCTGTCGAAATAGCATTATTTCCACTATTCACACACAGCGAAATCTTGAAAAGACAGATTATCTATGCATAGACGAAATGATTTTTCCTGAAGGGCATTTTTTTTGTTGTTGTTACTTTATCCAGTGTATTTTTAAATGTCTCAAATGATGAGGCTGGTTGTTCAACCAGGTTCAGGAACACACTTAAATTCAACCCATTATCTATCATTGTGACCACAAACCTGCTGTTTTACTCTGCTGATAATCTATCATCTAGGAAGAGTGGAGATGTCTTCAAACCACAGGAGAAAAGAGCAGTCATGAACTTGGCTTTACAAGGAGATTCATACATTGAACTCCACATACAAAAATACATTCAATTCAACATTTCCTTGCTCGAGTTATATATAATGTTCTTCCTCATTCCCCTTTTGGGAACTTAGCTGCAATAGAAAGGTAATCAGATATAAAGAAGTATGAATGGATGAATCTAAAATGTGTAACTTATCTCTCAAAATTAATCTCTAAAATATTATTTGTAATGGAAGACAAATTACTATTATCCCGCACATAAATAGAAACCAGAAGGGATGTCCTACTGAAGGACTCTCTCTCCTAAATGTCCTTATTCTTCCTTCATTATGCTATCTATTTTCCCAGGATACCAGCATTAATTTGACATGGCTGAATTATGCTACCTACTGTTTCCTGTATAGCACTTTCAGTGCCTCAGGCTGGGTTTTCTGCTTTGGGGATAGGGGCCAGAAAGATATTTCTAACTCTCCTGTAGTATGAGAAGCAATTAAGCTACAAGTTGCTTAGCTGTAAGCAGTGAACCTCACAAACCTAATAAATTATTTGATTATATGGAATGCTCACAACTTTGACCCCTTTTAGTAAATATGCATGAAATTGCAAAACTTGGGTTATTTTCTTTGTTTTTGTCACTTGATTATTTTAACAATGCCTCCTTCTTTCATGCTTTAAGACGTACAAATTGCAAATAGGAAGATGCGCATGTTCTGTTATTGCCAAATCATATGGCTCCATTGCCCGTGCTGCTGCCGTTAACCACTATTTCTGTTGAAGACTGCACCACTTGCGACGTGTGAGGGAAAGAATCATTTTTTTTCTTTTTGTCGCCTCTACTCAATTAAAAATAAACAAACAGGCATCAAACATGAACACTAATGAACTCAAAATGGTCTGTAATTAATTTTAAATTCACTACTAGCTTCAAAAATTAGCTAACACTGCAAATTGCATTGACCATGATCAGGACCTCGATAACAGGCCTATTGTGTGAAATGTGCAAGTCAGCAGGAACACAAATGAAAACCTTTGGTTTTAAACACTTCCAGCAGCATGAAACTGAACAAAGCAACACGAAATCTGAATTTTAAAAAGCTTTAAACAACTCTGTTTCACACAAACTCAATTAATAAATCACTGCAAAGTGTGCTTTTTTTGTGAGGTCAACCCATAAGAGGTGTGAAAGGAATAGAAAGAGCAAAATTCTGCCTTTTATTTCTAGAACCTCAATAAGATACGCATGGCCATCTGGCAGGGCATCCAAAGTGCTTGTGATAGATAAGTACAGAAATGTCCTTTGTCTTTACTGTGAAAATTAATTTCAAAATATCCAAAACTAAACTCTTTAGGACTATGATGTAATCTAACACAAAAAAATAGGGAAATGTGTCATGATTTTACGATTGAATGATCCCTCAATGCTGTATTCCCCTAAGTATTCCTGGGATATCATGGCTTTTAAAGAAGTGCTATGACAACCAAATCAAAAATTTATATTCATTCTAATTCTCCTGGTACATGGTACAATACTATTTACATATTTAAGGTAATATAAATTTATAGCAATAATTTCATATCTGTGTGCTAGTTGTTATTTGTTTGCTCTTAAAGCAATACAAGTTTAAGCCGTGATTTTTTAGATAGTCCAAATGGTACAAATAAAATGCTGCATCTAGGTCCATCTTCAAACATCATGCTCCCTCCACTTAAAATCCAGTCTCACCATTTGTCAACCAGGAGAAATTGCTAAATCTATTCAATGCTTGGTTTTGCTAGCCATATAACAAAGCCAATTTCTTATAGGAATAAAAATTACTAGGGGATCTATAGGATTGAGTCAGAGAATATAGAAAAGAAGCTGTTCTTCCAAATTTTTCTGTTGATGAACAGTTTTCCCTGAATTCATGTTTTTACCTTCTCGAGGCTTCCATGTTGCTTTGTAACTTGTGGCCAATCTTTTGTTTTTCTTAAGCTATCATTTTTTGCTGCCTCCCGACCTCACACTCATGAGAGAATAACTTAACCCTCATTGAAATTCCCTTTCTTGAATACCTTTTCAACGAAAAATACATGCAACACTTTCTTCCTTCGCAAAATCTGATGCTGAATTCGTAATGACTTCACAAACAAAAGAAAACAGATGCTGCTCCCCAACCTCCAGATGCTGTACAATGTCTGACACTACACAGCTAATCTTATATAAACTAAAGGTCCATTTTTTTCTCTCCTTTATTTTTTTTTCTGTATAGCACATTGTTCTGCTTATGAGTGTTATACATACAGTCAATTATCCAAGCTAATGAAGGCAAGCTGTGGGAGAGATAATTAAGACCAGTAGATAATCTACCCTGCTATTAGTGCAGGTGTCAGTAAGAGTCTGGCCTGAGACATTGTTGTAGGGGGTATGTGGTGGGGAGAAGGGAGGCTTGTGTCCCAAGATAATTACAGAGTAGCAGAGAAAGCCACTAAGTGGAGGATAGGGGAAGCATGCCTGGTGATGAAGAAAACGTTAAGACAGATGATCACTCATTAATATGAATGTTGTGGATATTCTGGAATGCACTGTTATATGTAAACGCTTATTTGGATTATGATACTAATTAGTTTAAAACCATATGTTTGATTTATACCATGAGTAATTTTCCCTACCCCATTGGTTGTATTTTAAAGTGCTTGACCTTGCCATCAGCCCCAGAAGTCCATCTTATGAATGTACCTGTGTGATCAGTAAAGTAAGTGGCATACCCATATTAGTCTGAATATGTTGAAATGCTCAAGATATTCAGTCCAATATGCTGAATATGTATTGAATGTGTATATAAATCAACATATATATTCTATTGATTATGGGTCAAGTCTTTTCATTTTGAACATACAAATGATGTACCCTACAATTATGACCCATTGGTATCTCATCAATTTCTCTTTCAGTATTGTTTCTAATATATATAGTTTTGTTTTTTTTTTTTGGTTGAACAGCAGATTTTTTTCCCCAAGGATGTCAAATAAGTTAAGCAGTCTTTGCAAACAGCAACACTTTTGCTTTGTAGGAATTCCCAATAATAACATGCAAGAATACATGAGCATCCCCTTACTAATTCAGTAGCTATTAAATAAAGGCTTTTACTAAAGGCATAGTATGTGTTTAAGTACGCCCCATATAAAACAAACAAAATCATCAACCAATGAAAAGAGAGAAATACTAAAATATATATGAGGAAACAACAAGGGTATTCTGTTTAGTGGCTTAAACATAATAATAAGGGAAATTTCTTGTCTATCTAAAGAGTGTTCACCATTTATACTACCGATTGCTTCAAATCAGAAAGAGCAGCAGATGCAGACCTTCCTATTTATAGCCATCTTCCTGGCAGCTTTAGGCTATGGTCTTCTTTGGGTGGTAATACCCTAGGGTCTCAACTAGTGTATTTTTCAATTACTGCTATACTATCCTGCCCTGTCAGATGGGAAGCGATACAACAAGTAAGAAATCATTTTTCATAATTCTTCAGAGTCCAATCTAGCCTCCAACCTGCTTCTCTTGCAGTCCACTCACGCCATGGCAGCTGAGTTTTAGTAGGCTCTCTTGTGTCAGAGTGGAATCACTTCACATATTTTTCAGGAGATTAGCCTCTGGAGTATATCTTTTTTACTCACGATGTCTAGTACAATATAGTCTTACCTATAAGCATTCTCACTAAGGAGACATAAATATCAAACAAAATAATATTAAAACAATTCTGTTTTCCAGTATTTCAGACAATATTGGTTTCTTTCAATAAACATTCCAATATGTTTTAGCAACTGGTTAAAGACGTCTAGACTATTTAAAGTAGGAGTTTAGTGTATACTATGCTACTTGATTTATATTATAAAAATTATAAAATGTCTTAGCATAGAAGAGAGCTGAATGTCCAAGAAAACCAAATTGTAACTTGCCATACAATAATTTTCCCTTTCAAACAAGAATATCAACAAAATATTGCAGTATCAAAAATTAATTTAAATAGATAATTTTAATTGGCTTCCCTTTTGAGGTCAATAGGTATTAACTTTCATTTTTATAAAATATTCCCGTGTTAATGACTTTAAGATCTATTGATTCAAGGATTTTCCCTAGGCACATGAAGCTAAGGTTGAAAGCAGTTAGGGGTGCTTAAATTCCTTTACAAGCCCATTATAAGCCAATATTCAATCAAAACGATTATTGTTAGCCATTAAAAAATCCACTAAGTATCAAGAGTAATAACTCTTGCATGTTATTACAGGGAATTCCTACAAAGCAAAAGGCTTTTTTGTTGCTGTTTGCAAAGACTGCTTAATTTATTTGACATCCTTGGGAAAAAAAAAAAAAAAAAAAAAAAAATCTGCTGTTCAACCAGAAAAAAAAAAAAAAAGAAAAGAGAGAGAGTAGTTTTGTCCCCATTATCTCTGAACAAGAAGTGTCAGGAAGCTTCAGGCTAGAATTAGCATGAGATAGGCTATTACAGTTGTAACAGCATTTAGCAGCCTTCCCTACTGACTTCAGGGTGATAATATATACAGCCCGGGTGTAATCTGTCTCCTCTGCTGCTCTCTCTTTGACTCTCTCCGCCTCTTCTTCCTTACTAATATGCAAACCTTACCATAAATCATAATAAGAAGTGAAAAGCAGTATTGTTTACTAATGTGACATCACGTTAGGTTGGAATTCTACCTTTGGTAAAGTCATATAAAAATCACTGTCTATACATAACCATTTTTTAGAAGCCAAACACAATACTGAGGTAAAGGAATATTTCATGATGCATACTGTAGAAAGTATGGTTTCCACTGGAAAAGGTGTCGCATATATTGTTAATTTGCACAGACAGGAAAAGCAAACATAATTTAGAGAGCATTATCACGGTCCAGGAAATAAAAAGAGGTAGTGTTAGTGAGAGGTTAGTAGTAATAGGCGAAACATCCTCACCTATTATTCTCTGGTGATTCAGAATATCTGTAATTATTGTTGTAAATAACTTCTGTCTGGTACTGAGTACAGTCCAAAGCACATTAAAGACAAGGAAGCTCCTTTCTTGAAACTCACAAGTTAGAATGTACCTGAAGTGATGTTTGCACATTTATAGTTCCTAAATTTCTGCGGGTATTTTGAGTTTAATTTCTGTTAAATTCACATTATTGCTTTTGAAGTTAAAAATGCAAAGCAAAACAAAAAATGATACATGTATGTCATCCAACATTTTGTAAAGCTGAGGCATCAAAAAATTCAACAAAATGTTAAATGTTAAAGTATAAAAGTTAACATAAGATGTTAAATCTTAACATAAGAGGCATCACTTCCTGCTCCCTGGGGGTGGGGCGATTCTGTTCAGCTACGCGAATATAGCTGCCTTTGTGCGCGAATACATTCTGTGTTCGTTTTTCTGTTTGTTTGTTTGTTTTGAGATAGTTTAACTATGTCACACTTGGTGGTGTGCCGTGGCATCACAGCTCACAGCAGCCTCAAACTCTTGGGCTTAAGCTGATTCTCTTGCCTCAGCCTCCCAACTGGGACACCTGCGACGACGCCGGTAATTGTCACTGTCGCTTGGCAGGCCCGGGCTGAGTTCGAACCCGTCAGCTCCAGAGCATGTGGCTGCCACCACGGAGCTACGTTCTGTGTTTTTGGGTACCACGTGAGACCACCGAGGCTGACACTATGGTTAGTGTTTTCACTGTACCATCAGTCACAAACTGCAGTTCCCCATGTCCAGCCTTTTTAACAACACAGGTGAGCTGCTAATTCGCACGGTGCACGCGATAGCGACATGGAGGTTGCACCCAGATTATAATATAAATATATCTTTATATATAAATGTGTGTGTTTTGTAGTGGGTGCCTGTAGTTCTAGCTACTTAGGAGGCTGAAGCAAAGAGGATCTCTTGAGCCCAGGAGTTTGAGGTTGCTGTGAGCTATGATGACGCCATGGCACGCTAGCCAGGGTGACCCAGTGAGATTCTGTCTCAAAATTTAAAAAACAAAAAACTGGGCAGTGCCTGTGGCTCAGTGGGCAGGGTACTGGGGGTGGCGGGTTAGAACCCGACCTTGGCCAAACTATAACAAAAAATAGCTGGGCGTTGTGGTGGGTGCCTGTACTCCCAGCTACTCGGGAGGCAGAGGAAAGAGAATGGACTAAGCCCAGGAATTGGAGGTTGCTGTGAGCTGTGATGCCACAGCACTCTACCGAGGGTGATAAAGTGAGACTCTGTCTCTATAAAAAAGGGGGGAGGGCTGGCACCTGTGGCTCAAAGGAGTAGGGCGCCAGCCTCATACACTGGAGGTGGCAAGTTCAAGCCCAGCCCCGGCCAAAAACGGCAAAAAAACAAACAAACAAAAAAAAAAACTTTGTTTAAAATGACAGGGAAAACAAATGAGAAATTAATGAAAATGGTTGACTGGAAAAGTGGGAATGAGGTAGAAAGAATGGAATGGACTAGTCCACCCGCTCAATTCTCTCCCTAGGGGTCATTTTTGCATATTCCAATGATGTTGATTTATCCAAAGTATTAGAGGATGTAACTGCAGTGCCATTATAACACCTCAGCATTTAGCGTTTTCTTAATATCTAGTGTCTAGTGTTATGATCAAAGCCTTAATCAGATTTTTTTTCTCCCCCCAGCACTACTTGATCATAGTTTCTTAAGAGAGGTAATGATTTTATGACGTCTGATTGATTGTCATTTGTGATGTTAGTAGCTGTTAATGTCTGAACTCAAGTTGGTAACATTTGAATGTATTATAATGCAAAAGAAAAAAATTTTTTTTTCTCAAGAGCAGTTGTTCTCAACCTTCCACAAAATAATTTTATGGTTGGGGGTCACCACAACATGAGGAACTGTATTAAAGGGTTGTGGAATTAGGAAGGTTGAAAACCACTGCTTGAGAGAAACTGCTTGTGGTACTAACACCTGTAATCCTAG
>CAUYPK010048703.1:0-21018 GCA_963574355.1 Loris lydekkerianus | reverse complement strand
CCCGGCCAAACTGCAACCAAAAAATAGCCGGGCGTTGTGGTGTGCGCCTGTAGTCCCAGCTGCTCGGGAGGCTGAGGCAGAAGAATCGCAGAAGCCCAAGAGCTGGAGGTTGCTGTGGGTCCTGTGACTTCACGGCACTCCACCAAGGGTGGTAAAGTTATACTATGTCTCTACAAAAAAAAAAAAAAAAAAAAAAAGAACCCTTCTGACATTTGATCCTGGTTCTCAGATTTTATTTTTTGGTGATTGTACAATTTAAGGTAAAAACATATTGCTAGTAGCAATAGCTACAATTTACTAAGTGCTTTCTATGTGCCAGGCACTCTGTATGAAAGAACTTACATTATCTTTTTACTTAACTCTTATGACAGCCCCAAGAGATAGAGTTTTCGGAACACTAAAACACAAAGCCATTTAAGTTACTAATCAAGTTAGAATATCCAGAGAATCAAAGAAAGATTTCATTTTGCTTAGGTTTTGTCCAGTGTTGATAAGTTCACAGAATCCACTAAGCCTAAATGAAGTTTCCACTCAGGTTTTACCTATTAATACTAGTTTGTTTGTTTGTTTGTTTGTTTGTTTGTTTGTTTTAAATTTCTTTCTGGGGCTAACATAAGCTATTGCAACAGATTATCAGAAAGAATGCTTTGGTGTGGGAGAAGGGGGAATGTAGAAAGATGAGGTATCTGGCAGAAGAGATGGTCTATGCAGGTAAGCAGTGACTAATAAGAGCTGACAAAAGCAGATTATCTGGATAATTTACATTAACAAAAGAAAAATCACAGCAATTTAAATTGGCCTCTATTATTAAAATATTTTGGAAAAGCTGGATTGATGGGGGAGTTGCCTTACTTTATAGGTATAAACAAAACTTAGGACAGACTGGCCAAACACTAGAACCCATGAAAGCAAGCTAAAAGGGAAGGTAAAGGAAAAAAAGAAATGAATTTTGATCACCTTTGGGCTCTGAGTGTCATTCAGTCCACTCACCCTGTATTCTGTCAGACTGTATTTTTATAGGTAGGCCACGTTTCATTGTTCTGGTGAATGTGCTAATACAATGGAGACTGTATTCTGTTTCCCCTAGTCAATCAAACACTAAAAGAGGAATTGTGGAATGAAATATACACTGCTTTAATTCAAATCTGGATCATAATAAACCACAGTCTGAAAGAAGGGCATGAAGCCTGGCTCTGCTTCGTACAAATCTTTTGAAAAGATGAAATGAAAAGTTAAAGGAGAAGAGACTCCTGCTCTCCAGTATTATATCAGACATATTAATCGCAGAAGGTCCAAACGGAATTCCTGGAACACAAACAGTCGTGCATATCATGGCCGTTTCCCATAATCCATCGTTTTTTCCAAGTCGCTCTCCATCAGCTGGATAATGCTGTTTAATCCCTCACGCTGATTTAAAATTCCATCAGAGGAAAGTAATGTGTTTCTGTTCTGGAGGTTTACTATGGTAAATGCATTACTGGATTAACTTTATCTTCACTATTACAGGGGTCTTTTAGGTGCTAACACAATTTTAAAATAAAATAAAACAAAAACTCTTCTATTTGAAAATGCATTTTCCATATCAGAACTCATTTGTGGTGTTTATTGAGTGCTGTTTGACATCTGAACAGCTGAAATCTTGTCCTTTACAGGCAGAGGAGCCTTCGTAACAAAAGAGCTGGACAATCAAAACCCTTAAGTGATCTGGGATTAGGCTAGTATTATGCCCAAGTGAGATTTTTATCCTTATTCCTTTGTGTATTTTAATTTTCTGATTATGAGCAAGGGTGGTTGTTTTCAAACTATTGTTGCCACAGAAACCCTTGATCACAAGAAATGTTACTTATGAGCTTAAATAAACAAAGCAGATGAAGGCACTGGTTGAGGAAGGAGAGGAAATGCCTCACCCTTTTCCTAAGGTGGGGGCCCTTGAGGGGTTCCATAGCCAAATCTTTAAAGACCAGGGGTTTTTTGTTTGTTTCATCATTGGAATGCATTCTGATAAAAAGAATTCAAATGCACAAATGCATCCCTATAAAAAGAATTCAAACAACACAGAATATGGACCAAAAAGTTAGTATCCCCTGCTTGACCCTACTCTTTAGAAATCACCACCATGAACAATTTCATGGGTATCATCTGGATTTTCTTTCTGTTTTTAGAAATACAGGTATATTATTAATATATAGTTTTATGGGTTTGAACTGTGAGCACGTAAGTTCCATACAGGCAAGAATTTTGCCTGTGTTATTCACCAATTTACTCACATTGCCTATAGAACAGTACTGACACATAAACCATCAATAAATGTTTGCCGTAACAGGGAATAAATTATGCAGCAGCTTGCTTTGGTGTTCATCAGTAGGGCTTAGAGATCTTTCCATGACAGCACATATAGAACCTTTCTATCCTTTTTGAAGGTTGCATTGTATTTTATAGTATGGATATTCCAGAATTTGTTTAACCACTTTCCCATAGGTTGTGAACATCCGTATAATGCTTCTTTGTGTAGGTGTGCAAGAATTTCTATGGGATAGCTTCCTTGAAGTGAAACTTGTAGCTCCAAGGGTACATGCATTCTGATCACCTGTAAGTGCTTTAATTCTTTTCTGTTCTCCTGGCAAGTGGGGACAGAGAGAGACCCTAGCTTGAAAGTTTGTTTTGTTGTTGTTGTTTTTTAATGGACCAACATAGAACGTATATAGTCTCCATCCACATTTCACTGGGGAAAGGACCCAGTCATATGGCCTATTTGGACTGCAAAGGGGACTGAGAAACATAGATTAGCTAAGTACCCAAGAAAAACAGAAAAATAGCTTGGTGAGCTCCTAGAATAACTGCCACAGCAAAAGAAGCTGGAAAATGTTTGTATCTAATTTTGTGCTCAGCCAACTTTATTCTTATTGAAAAAGGGAAAAACTTACTTGGCTAGACAACTCATCATCTGCCACTGCTCTGTTGACTTTTGTGTTTGTAACACTGATATCTTCAAGCTGATATCTTCTATTTAAACCACAAGTACATGTCCCAAATTCATATTTAACTCCATTTTAGATAAATAAGAGTATCCCTCAGGTCAACAGGCTCACTAGCAGTTGACCTGAAAATTGGTTGACAGAACCAAGACAGGTCTTGAAAAAAAAAAAAAAAAATTGTAGCACCTGTTCACAAGGGATTTATTGTGTTTAGTGATCAGAAGCTGAGACTTTATCATCTGTCTCCGGGTTGTCAAGTCACTTATCATGGCCTTTGAAATTTCTGTACTGGTGCTGAGTGATGAACAAGCATCAAAGAGGTATTTTACTGCTCCTTCAGTCTTCTTGGCCACTGACGAGGGCCAGACCACAGGATTAGGCCTGCTTCTAGAATTCTGGCACTGGGAGCCTTTAGGTCTAAGATACAAGGATATCTTTGAATGTCTTCCTACTCCCTCTTTCATCTGATGCTATCTCATAATAATCCAGCTGGACTGAAACTCCTTTATGGTTTCTGTTTATTTGTAGAATTCTTTATGCAACAGGAAAGCTGTCTGTGGCTTTTCAAAATGCTGCAAACTGAGCCCAGTGAAGCATGGATGGCCCATCATGCATTATGTAAATTCTGATTTTGATTACTAAACAATGCCACTGTCCATAAGGGGCTTTGTTTTGTTTCTTTTAAGAAGGTAAACAAACAGATTGCTCTCTCTAGGCTAAATGTGGTGGGAAGCTGTGAATTCCCTCTGCATCTGTTTCGGCCCTCATCCCCTAGGTACACTCTGCCCTCCCTGACTCCTGCTTTTGCCGTCACCTCTTCTTGACACGAGCTCCCATGTCTTCTCAAGTCCCAGCTCAAATGACACCTCCTCAGTGGTGATGCCTCCTAATCCAGGTAACAGGTTCACTTGCTCCTTCAACTCTGACCCCCTTGCCCTTAACATTTTTCTCTATCGTGGCACATTGTGGAAAATTTGGACATGAAGGTAAGCATAAAGGAGAAAAATTATTATTTGTGACCACACCACCTAGTAACTTATGTTAATATAAGTTGATCATAATAAAAAAATCATAATAAAAGTTCATCATAATAAAAATAAGTATGTATTTTATATATACTTTTCCAATATATGTAAGTATGTTCTATTTTTATATAGAACTAAAAACTGTATATTATAGTTTTTTTAACTTAACAGGATATTGCAAACAGTTTCACATGTCATTAAGAACTTTTTTTTGTTAAATGAGACCAGAGTCTCACTCTGTCGCCCCCAGGCTAGAGTGCCCTGGCATCAGCCTAGCTCACAGCAACCTCAAACTTTAAGCAATCCTCCTGCCTCAGCCTCCCTAGTAGCTGTGACCACAGGCACCAGCCACAATGCATGGCTCATTTTTCTGTTTTTAGTAGAGACAGGGTCTGGCTCTTGCTCAGTCTGGTCTGGAACTCCTGGGCTCAAACAATCTTTCAGCCTTAACAGAATGCTAGATTATAGACATGAGCCACCATGCCCAGTCTATCATTAAGAATTCTTTCTAATTACTTGTTTTTTAGTGTTCTTTGTCTAAGATAATGTTTTAATTGTTCTCTATTCTTTCACTTCTAGGTCATTTCTTTCGCTCTCTCTTTTTTTTTTGGTAGTATACATAATGCTGACAAACATCCTTTTGATACATCTATATGTACATCCCTGGTTATTTTCTTGGAAGCAATTTTTAGAATAACTAGGTTGAAGACAAGTGCATGTATATTCTTAATGCTTATGATAGGTTTTGCTAGACTTTATGATACTATTTGTCAGAATAGTTGCTATAGAAGCAATGAAAATAATTTTATGGTTGGGGTCACCACAACATGAGGAACTATATTAACAGGTTGTGGCATTAGGAAGGTTGAGAACCACTGTCCGAAAGGGTGCTCCGGATCATTCATTCACCAAATATTAATTAGCCTTAGCTATGGTCTCACGCTGCAACAATAACGGCTGATATAGGGTCCCGTAATTACATTACTTATGAATCTAATGAGGCCATCAGACAAAAAACAGGTTAAATATACAAAGAAGAAATTATTACAGTTTATGATAAACACGCGATAAATAAATAAACAGGAAACTACCATAGAACGGTGCAAACTTTAGTATGTATTAGAATTACCTGGAAGGCTTGTTAATACACAGATTGCTTGAGACCATCCCCAGAGTTTCTGATTCAGCATATCTGGGGGGGAGCCTGAGAACTTGCATCACTAACGAGTTCCCACATGTTGTTGATGCTGTCATTTTGGGGACCATACTTTGCAAACCACTGTGATGGGAGGTAATATTGAGAAGAGTGGTTACAAAAGCTTTGCCTGGTGGAATGGGTTGACTCACCCCTGTAATCCTATCACTTAGGGTGGCTGAGGCCGGAGAATGGCTTGAGGCCAGAGGTCTGAGATCAGCATGAGCAAGAGTGAGACCCTGCCTCTACAAATAATCGAAAAGTGAGCCGGTGGGTGGGTGCCTGTAGTTCCAGCTACCTAGAAGGCTGAAACAGGAGGATCGCTTGAGCTTGAAAATTTAAGGTTGCTGTGAGCTATGATGACAACACTGCACTCTAGCCAGGGGAACCGAGAGAGAGCTTGTCTCAAAATAAATAAACAAAAAAGCTTTGCCTTGAGAAAAGATGAACTGACACCTGAAGGATGAGGAGCCATAAAAAGTCTCAGAAATGCAAGGCAGAGGCAACAGCCAATCTCCGGAAACATGAAAGGGCCAGCTTGTTTATGAGGTGGGAGGAGGCCTGTGGGACTTGCAGATAATGAGGGAGAGAATGATAAAAATCAAAGTCAGTGTGGTGGGCTCGACTTCAGATGGGCTGGGACCTTAGACCATGGGAAGGAGCTTGGATTTCACCTTAATGCAGTGGAAAACCAATTTATATTTTAAAGAGATCACTCTGTGTGCTAAGAGGAGATAGGATGGAAAATAAGCAGGAGTCTCATGAGAGACCAGATTTGGAGGCTGGTGGGTGAGAGATGAGCTATGTGTGAGCTCTGAAGTGACACTGGAGACAGTGAGAAGGGGAGGAATGAAGCTGCTATTTGTCCCCCTGTCCACCCCCAAAGTGCTTGGGGAGTATTGGCTATATACAACATAATTAGAACCATGTAACTGCTGGAGTTTTCAGAGACCAAAATGTAGTGTTTATTGTGAAAATCTAATAAGATATACCCTCCCTAGAGCAGCTCGGGTAATTAATGTTTCAAAAAAATATATGGTTCTGGAAAAGGCAAAACTATGGAGACAGGAAAGAGACCAGCAGCTGCCAGGGCTTTGGGGGAGGAAGGAATGAACAGCTGGAGCACAGGTGATTTGGGGGGCAGCGGAACTACCGTGTGTGACACTATAGTGGTGGATACATGTCTTTGCACTTTTGTCCACACCTGTAGAGTGTGTAGCACCAAGAATGAACTCTCACTAGCACTGTGCGCTTTGGGTGAGAACTGCATGGCAGTGAGATGTGCCATTCTGGGGGGGAAGTCGCCGATAACACGGCAGCTGTGCGTGTGTGGTAGGGAAATCCCTGTTGCTTCTGCTCAATTTTGTTGTGAACATAAAACTGCTTTAAAAAGTAAAGTCTAATAAATATATATGCATAAATATGTATATATTAGAGAAATTATTTAGGCATCTGCCATTTCAAAGCCTCTAACCCTGTATAGGCCTTAGCAGCAGGGGAGCTTGCTAGAAAGACTTCCTACTGAAAGATTTGCCTGTAGCCAGTAAGAACCAGCCTTATCTCTTACCTAGCAGAAGTTGGTGACCATCTCAGGAGCAGGGTGCCGGGAGCCTTTCTGAGTGCTCACAGACTGCTCACCCCAGGCAAAGTATCAATTAAATATGCTTATGGTCTAGATGACTGATGTGTCTGATATTTTGAATTCTTCAAACAAGGGGTTCATACTTTGAAGGACATGAAACACTTCCATTTATCCCCGAATAATTCCTGTTTGGTGATTTTCTTCTTGACTTCAATATTTAGCGAAGTCTACACATGTGCAAGGAGAAACTCAAAATGCTCACTAAGCGATTCTGAGCTGTTACTGCCTCTGCTGAGCTTTTTCATGGTGTCGCAGGGCTCAGAGGAGGAGCGGTAGCATTCACGGTTATAGACGTTAAGACAGGAACTTACTATCCGTGTGACCTTGAGAACCTGGTTTCTCTGACTCTCAGTCCTCTCACTTGAAAATGGAACTGACAGAACTCACCTGCAGAACTGCTTCTGAGGATTAGAGAAATAACTCGGGGAAAGGACTCAGCACAGCATTAGCGATAATATAATATTAATAAGAGCTGCTGTGTTTATTAAAAGGAATTATGTGTTTTCTACCCCACTTTTGGTCAGATGCTAACTTGGTTGTTCTCAGCTTCCTGAACATTCTCTTCCTCCTGCTCCTGGCTTTGAGATTTTGTCACAGTTCTTCCTGCAGTTTATTTGGGTTGGGATGTTGTAGGAATCATATCTCTGGAACATGGTCGTTTCTTTCACATATTAATTTAGAGAAATTTTCTCTCAAATCTTTTTCCAGACATCTTGTTTAAACCTAAAAATACTGGAATGAATTTTTGGGGGGAGAATGGAATTTGAGTCTTTATCGTCAGCAAAATACATCAAAGACTGCTAAGTATGTGGTACAGCAACTTTTCACGAGCAGATATAGTTAGCAAAGACACCCTTGTATGTTTAATCTAGCAACACAAGACAGAAAGTGTAATCAAGATGTTTTGGGATATGCCACTGTCTCTTTTCTCCTCAATTAATTATTAATAATTTAATGTTTATTTCCCTTTAAAAGAACATGTTTTGATACCACAATCTTAAATTGATTTTTAATCACCAGATTATGACAAATGGAAGAGTCTGAAATGATCTGTCTAAAATAGCTACTTTAAACATTTTCTTTAAGTGACTCTGCTGCACTTGAAAGTTCCTAATATGAGAAATAGTGATCCCGTTGAAGCCATTCTGTGTGTTAGGATGACTTAAAGTCTCTCTGATGGCTGTTTGGGGGATCTGAAAGGTTTCTTTGTCCAAATTCAAAATCTCCTCTGATACCCACTTGCATTCCAATCATTTCCTGTGGTGCAAAATATGAATTAACTATCTTCTCTATAAATAATGTGAGGAAACCAAGTTCTAAAAATAATGTACATTGTCCTGGAAGAATCTGAGTAAAAGCCAGCATAGTTGATAGACAGAAAAAAAGAATGCGTGGTCTTGAGGTTTTCAAATTGGAAACTATTGAAATACTTTTTAGTGTTTGGAATGTCAATTTAGATGTCACCAATAATAAGTCAAACGCCAGCACCAAGGCTTTTGGTCATTTCTCATAGTATAAGGTTTATGCTGCTCCCTCTGTGTCCTAGAAACTATTCCTCAAATGCAGTCTTAACCTCAAGACTCAGATAAATAAGGAAAAAAGAGATTCTCTTTATTTCTCATATACTGTTAAACTTTCTATGAATCTTTCTTACCAGAATGGTAGAAACTCTGAAAATTATCCTAGAATAATGTGTGAACATATACAATGCCCAGACATGGATTTCCTGTGCTCAGTCTAGCTAAGGGATATAAAAACATTCAGATATCACATGAAGACTTATCTTTTAATTTATAAATGTGAAATATGGTTATTTACAACTTTGTTTCTGAGTGACCTTTTAAAAATTGACATTAATTTTCGGAGCAGCATATAAAAATCTTCTTCATTGATTTGGAACTTACTAAAGAAGGTACATTTGTTATAAAATACCATGTATCACACACCTTTGATAAAGATCTGCTTATTCCTCTGAAACCTCTATTTACAACTACATTTTTTTTTTCCTACCAAGAGTTTAATCATTATTCCTGAGAAGAATTAAATTCTTAACTGTACTGCGATGAAATATGTGACTGAAGAAACTTTATATTTTATTAACAATTAGGAAGATCTAGGAAAGTTTAGATGGGACAGAGTACAGACATAGATGAATACATTTTTTTTCTCTTCCTTTAAGAGGATGGAGGTGCTGCATTAAGACAGACATCTTCCAGCTGGCATGGTTGGTCAATTCTTGACATTAGAGAGACTTCAGTTACCTTAACTGTAGCAGACACCAAAAAGGCTGGAACCTATGACATTCACGTTGAGGTTGCTTTTGACCGAGTAGAGATGTGTAATGGAGAGTAATTAACTCATTCTTGCAGGCATCGCAGAAGTGGACAAGTATAATGGGATATGATAAAGGGATAATGACTCCAGGGAAACAGGGAGCATGAGAATTGAGAAATGCCTGCTTAAAACAGTCTATCCATTAGGGAATGACTCAGTGTCCAGAAGTCATATTTGGTTGTACAACTACTGATCTGGGCCACCTAGAAGAAGCTTGTATATTTGTAGACTTGTATATTTGCTTGGGTTGGAAAGGAATGAAGAAATAACACCCTAATTATTCTCACGGAATAATAACTTTTCCCATTCCATCCTAGAGCCAAAGTGATGTGTCCAAATGCAAATCTGTTCCTACTTAAAAACCTTTGGTTCACATCTTCTCAGGACAAATTCTCTCAACAGTGGGCCCACAAGGCTCTTGTCATCTGGCACCTGCCCACTGCCCAAGCCTCAGGTCCCTACAGCTCACATCTGAGCTGTCCTTCCTTCACGAGGCTGACTCCACTTACTCTTCAAGCTCAAATCACCTCCCGTCTTCTCCACGTTGAGCTGCCGCCCTACTCTGTGCATCCTGCCACCTTGTATGTTCCTCTTTTCTATGAAGTCTCTTTTAAGAATTATTCTAAAGGGGCCCTTGTCTTATTCACTAGTTGGGTCCCCAAGTCCTTAACACAGTAGGTGGCCCATGATGTGTGTTGAGTAAGAATTCTTCGAACTGATCTGTGGACAAGCTAAATTGCTGTAGCTTTTATTTGTGTTGCTAGTAAATGATCTCTACTGCATTTGGTCCTGCTTAACCTTCTCACGAGCACCAGAACATAACCTTCTCACGAGCACCAGAACAGTTGTCCTGATAAGCTGACGTTCTCTGAGCATCAGCCGCGAGTCGGTCTGTGTGCTGCGTGTGTTATGTGCATTAATGTTCCCTGAACTGCCAAAACACTCTACTACTCGGGGGTATGATTACCGCTATCGTCATTCTTTCCAAATAAGAAACCTAAGGCCCACAGAAGTCGAGAAATATACCCGAGGATCCCCGGCTGGCTCGTGAAGAAGTGCGTTCTTTTTGTGCCACCAGACTGGGAAGCTGTCCCTGTGTGTGTTCCCGTTTATCACACAGCACATTTCCCTGCCTGTGCCCTGGAGCCGTTTCCATGCCCTCCTCCATGTTTGCTTACTAGACCCTGAGCAGGTCATGAAGCAAAAGCACTTTGGATGTCAAGTGACAAGGGTGTGATTCCACAGCTGAAGGCTGCTGTTTGAAGTGTGTGTTCAGTTCAGGTTGTATTGATTGCTCCCCTTTCCACTTTGTTACGGCCAAGTGCTCCAGGCAGAAATCTAGCAGAACAGGCTACAGAGTTGCTCTCGGAGCCAGGCGGATCACAGGTCATTCCACTGCTGTGTAGGGCACATTAGCCAAATGACAGAGCCTCAGCTAGAGAACTCTTAAGTGGCTATGGCCAGCTGCTGCTGGTGGTCCCCACATGTTACTTATTAACTACCAGCCTGGACTTGGTCTAGTTTGCTTCCAGGACAAGGGCGCTAGTCACCCAGGCTTTCTGTGAATCCAGAGCCCCATTGAACACCACAATAACACTGCATGATAGCTATCTGTCTACTTGTCTCCATTTCCCCCTTGAGTTTCCTTTTATGCAAGGACTGGGTCTCAAGCCTTGATTTATTCATTCAAGTCACAGCTATTAAGCACACACTGTGTTTCAAGTTCTGTGCCTGACCCCTGTGTACGTGGAGATGGACAGAATGAATGAGACCAGACTGCTGTTCTCACAGGGTCCGCAGACATGTAAGAAATAACTACTACAAACTTAGGAGTCACGTAGGTATTTTAATAAGAGTAGTGAGCGTTAATTGAGTGTTGACTGCATGCTTTGCACAGCGCAACATGCTTTATATTTACAATCTCATTTAATCCTCACAACTGCCTTGTGTGGAACTTTCAGTACTATTTATATCCCCATTGAACAGGTGGTGAAACTGAGTCCTCCAGAAAATGTTTGAATGAATTCAGGATTAGTCTTACCGTTGAGCCCACATTGTTCATAACTGCTTCCTGTCTCATCTTAACATGTCTCATCTGAAAGACTATTCTATATCCTGCAATAAACTGTTTGTGTGTTTTAGCCAACATCACTAACTTGTTTCCTTGAACATTTTATCCATTCAGGAATTCTGTGAGTCCCTAGACCATGTCGTATGCAATAAGATCATTCCATGATATTTAAGTGACCATTTATAGTCAGAGCTGTTTAAGAAATACCTCAGACTAAGATGTCTTTAGGTTGGAAGATTAGGTCCCAAGATAAATTGGAAATGTGGTGTTTGTGAGCTCTGCCTCCACCCCTTCCCTGCCACCGTTCCAGCCCACTCTGCAGAGAGCTCAGAGTAGTTTCCTGTCTGACCAATTTCTTCTATTGGTGATTCCCTGCGTTTTTTCTCTCTTATCAAGTCAGGGAACACGACTAAATTAACTATCATGTGTTGAACATTTGTTACACACCAGTCACCACACTGGGGCCTTTACAAACATTTTCTCATTACTGCAATTATTATTTTAGGGATGGGAAAACTGAGGTTCAAAGAAAAGAGAGGCATGGGCAAAATTTGAACCCAGGCAATCTGACTATACAGTCCAGACTCACAGTTACTACCCTCTAAATGTTTTCATCAGTGCCCATGGTAGCCTGCAGCAGTAATTTTTTAACTATGTGTGTTAGGAGGGGAAGATGGGAGAAAAGTTTGATAAAGCCACCTCCCTCCCACCCTCAGGTATTTGCAATATATCTCTCACCCACAAACTCACAGCAGATTGTACAGACTGTGCAAATAATTCCAGGTACAATTGATGTTCTGAGGTCTCTTGTAACCATTTCAGATCCTCTGTCTTTTAACCCTGAGCATATTTGGTTTAGTTGACAATTTCAGATCCTCTGTCTTTTAACCCTGAGCATATTTGGTTTAGTTGACAATTAATTGTTTAGTTGACAGTTCATCACATGCAGTCTTTGATGGCCGTCAGGTTAATAGGCCGTTGCAGGTTACATTGTTTGTGTTTCTAAGGTAAAGTCTGAGGTGTAGTTGAGTCCTTTACCCACGAAATGTCCCATATACTTGTACATTGTACCTATTAGGTGGGAACTTACTTAAACCCCCAGGCCTCCTTCTTGAATTTTATTGGTTTTCTTTCATACGGACTTATAGTTATTCATCTACTAGTTTCAATTTAGCTTTTCCTCTCCTCTTCCACTTGGATCTCTTGCCTCTATTCCAGCTAGACCATGAGTTGATGGAAAGCAGAGGTCATTCTATGCCATACAAGCAGCCCTAATTCCTGTGAGACCCACAGACAATAAAGGCTGCTTGTTGGCTTGAAGAGAAGCCATGAGATAAGATAGCTTTTTAAGCCCTGGGGGCAGACAGACTCAGTTTCCCCCCTACTAGCTATGCCAGCCAGTGAAAATTATATAAATGCCATATATTTTAGTTCCTTCAGCTGAAAAATAGAGATTAAAACAATACCCTATAGAGTTGTTGGAAATACTAAGAGGGTACATAGAAAGCACTTGGCATAGGTCCTGACACATAATAAGCACTTGATAAATAGTAATTATTGGTACTGTTATTACATGAGAGCTAAATTTATTGGGTGTTTGCTGTGTGTTACATACTGTGCTGAGTGCTTTGTATGCAATTATCTCATTTAATTTTTGCATACTAGAAAAAGGGTTTTAAGCTTTTTTTTTTTTTTAAAAAAAAAAATCCCTTTCTGATAACCAAAAGTTATTTGAGAACACTGGCTGTTCTCACT
This sequence comes from Loris lydekkerianus, assembly GCA_963574355.1. Classification (NCBI taxonomy): domain Eukaryota; kingdom Metazoa; phylum Chordata; class Mammalia; order Primates; family Lorisidae; genus Loris; species Loris lydekkerianus. The sequence goes on along the minus strand of CAUYPK010048703.1, from coordinate 8,021 downwards.
ACCTTTGGGGTTGTGTTCTAGGACAGGGAGGCACAAATGTGGTGTCATAGGAGCTGTAAGACATGACAGTAATTAACTACTAGCAGCAGCTAAAGCACTGCAGTTGACAAATGTTTTGCTTCTTTATATAAATTAAAGTGGATTCAAAATAATTATGATACCATCATTCCCTATCAATTATACACTCCCTCTCAATGAAAAAAAAAAAAAGAAAAGAAAACCAGATAGAAACAGATTTGCCAATCAGAGCATCCCATGTGAACACTTCATTAATGTAATTAATGTGTGTTTTTGTAAAGGGCAGGATGCAAGTCCCTGTCCCAGCACTATGGGTAACATCAAATCTTGTAGGACCCAGAAACACCTGTAAGGCAGACACAGTCAAGGCTATTTTATTCAATGTGACCTGGGCCAGCCTTACCCATGAGTCCTCAGCATACCAGTTTAGGTATGTTTTATGAAGAAATTAGAGAAAGTCGGGTTGAGAAAAACATGCCCCGTAATTATTTTTTAAATCAATTTAGCACTAAATTATAAGGTAAGGGATTTCCAGCGCAACTCTAGAAAGTGTGCTTTAAGGACTAAAGAAGGAATCTTGTCCAGTTAAACAAACATGAATATCTATCTACCACACAACAGAATATGGGATAGACCTGGGGACACCAAAATAATTCATCTGAGCATGCCCTCAGCAAGAAAAGTGAGTGCATGTCTTTAGTGAGTTAAAGTCTAGGAAGACAGATAAGCAAGAATAAAAACTCCAATAATTTTAATAAGGGTTGTATGAATATACATGCAGAAGATGTTGGGAGTGAAAAAGAAAGGGCCGCCCCTAATTCACTATGGAAAGTGGAGGCCAGGAGAGCTTCCCAGAGGTGATGCCTCGGTGGGGTCTTACAGCATGAGTAAGAGTTTTCCAAGTTTGTGAGAGAGGTGGAGTTGAAGGCGGGGACAGAAAATCAGAATTCTGTGGTTGACTGGCTGACTCTAACTATGTCCCTAATATGCCTTTAAACTCAGCTTTAGTTTTCTGTACTGGATAATTCCTTTCTCCTTGAGGGTTATGAGATTGGCTTAATTAATGTTTGTAAAGCTTTCAATAATCTTCAGATAAAGGGTGAGGTAAAAGAGAGGTATATTGCTTATTATAGCTTTACCAGCATCTGATCATGTAAGGAAAATTCCCTGAAAGGTCACTTCTAAGAAGGAATATTATTAATCCGGTGGTTCTTAAGCCTTATGTAACTTCTTGGAACAATGCAATAAGCAAAGAGGAAATAAAATGACATCAAGATGGAGGTAATAATGAATTTAAACATAAGCCTTCTTGCCTTACTGCAGCTGCTGACTATGAGACAAGCTTGAAGCCTTTAAACTTAACTGGAAGCATCTGATTAAATTTTTCGCCAAGCACTCTGGGAGGCAGGTGGATCACCTGAGCTCGGGAGTTCTGAGACCAGCCTGAGCAAAAAGTGAGTCCCTGCCTCTACTAAAACTAGGAAAACTAGCCAGGCTCCCAGCTACTCAGGAGGCTGAGGCAAGGGGATCTCTTGAGCCCAAGAGTTTGAGGTTTGCTGTGAGCTGTGATTGACAGCACAGCACTCAACCTAGGGCACAAAGTGAGACTGTGAAAAAAAAGAAAAAAAAAATTCAAATAAAATCAGTAATTTTGGTTGAGAAAAGAGCACTTGGCTTAAGGAAGAAAACCCAAAAACTGCATTAGGAAAACATTAGGCTTTAATATCTTTTGAAAAACTATTCCAGGAAAGAGATGGAAGGGATTGGGAGTAGGCAAACCCAGGGCCTGCAGAGTCAGGATTAGGCCTGGTTCTGTCATGAAGATAGCTGTGCAATTTTAGCTTGTGGTACAACTAAATCTTTCCTTTGCTCAGAACCATAACTGTGAATAATATTCTCTGTCGTCCATAAATCAGCATCCATTTATTCCCCCAGAGTGTGCTTTGTTCCTTTTTTCTTTCATTTAAGTATAGAGCTAGGTACTGGTACTTATTTGACTACTAAGGACTTAGAATGAGCAAAAATCAGACAAGGTTTTTTTTCCCTTTCTGGAGCCAACTTAATGGGGAGCTCATTAATTAGTTAATTAGCTAATTAAATACAGCAAGTAAAAAACATTTAAACATTTGAAAATGTCATGTAAACATCTGATGTTATTTGATGATGACAGTATTATATTTGTATTTTATTAGTTTGATAAAACACTTTGACATACAAATTAATTAATTCTTGTGTCAAATCTTCCAGGTAAATGTAACTTTTAACCAAGAGGAAACTGAAATTTAAAGAATGAGATTCTTTCCCCAAATCACAAAACTGGTTAATGGCAGACCAATGGCAGAGTGGTGGACTTGAACTAGCTTCTCAAATGCTAGTTCACATGTTTTTTTGCTGCTATGGGCAGCCATTTGGACTTCCGGTTAGCAGACATTTGCAAATTGCTAATCCAAGAATGCTTGTATGAGTAATTCCAGAGAAAGGAGCTATCGCTGATGTTAACACTGAGAAGTAGGAGTGACTTACCAAGCAGAGGTATTACAGAAACAAAACCATGGTGTGAGCAAAATCAACTAAGAAATAGTGTCACAATGCCAAGCTCCATATTGGGCGGGTCTAAGCAGCAGTCACAGAGTATTTGTGTCCTACCTTGGTTATTTTCATTTGGACATCTACCTATGTCAGTTCAGTTCAGTGAGCCTTTGGGGTTTATGGAAGGGTTCTGCCTTGCCTTGACATCTTGTGGAAAAGGGAAGTTAAACCCTGTAGGTTTCTTTGGCCTTCAAAAGCCAAGGTGATGTCGAGGTGAAGAGTTCCATTTGGTGCTGATCAAGTTGTGGTTATTTCAAGAACTTCTTTGGAGTTTGGTTCCACAGGTTCTAAGTGTTAGTGTCACTTGGGATATGAAAGATATTCTAGCAAACGCCCCTCTCTCCATCACACATGTACCGTATATACTCAAGTATAAGCTGAATTTTTTCAGCACAGAATTTGTGCCGAAAAACCTAACTCGGCTTATACTCGGGTCATATAGGTTATTTGACTCGGTGCGCACGCACCTAATCAAATGCACGTAGTCTCCATCTGCTTGAGGGGGTGGGGCTTCAGCTCAGTCCACAAGTCGCGGCTGAGCTGAAGAGGTAGGCAGCTGAACTGAACTGTATTCCACTGAACTATTTAACCCACAATATTTAATGGCACGTTTAATTAAGTGAAAACCCCATTTAAGGCAGCTACGGTTTTCTGCACTTTATTTAAAGTTTTAAAGTTGTTGTTGCTAGTTTACAGTTTTTCTTTAGCAATAAATATTGAAAAGCATTTAACCTACTGATTCCTCAATTATTGTAATTGTTTTGGGTATATATTTTTATTGTTGAAATTTACCAGTGGCTGCTGCATTTTCCACCTCAGCTTATACTCGAGTCACTAAGTTTTCCCAGTTTTTAGGGTAAAATTAAGGGGGTCGGCTTATACTTGGGTCGGCTTATACTCGAGTATGTATGGTACGTTGAGGCTCGCGGGTTTGAGCCCATCCTAGGTCTGCTAAACAGCAATGACAACTGCAACAAAAAAATGACCTGGTGTTGTGCTGGGCCCCTGTAGTCCCAGCTATTTGGGAGGCTGAGGCAAAAGAATCACTTAAGCCCCAGAGTTTGAGGTTGCTATGAGCTGTGATCCCCCAGCACTCTACTGCCAGCAACATAGTGGGACTCTGTCTCAAAAAAAAAAAAAAAAAACAAAGAAGTAAAAAGAAAATAAATGTCAAAAGAAATCACATAAAAAACAACCCTGAGCAGATATTTAAATAAACTACCTCACTATTTTATAACCTTTTTTCATTCTGCATTGTTATGACATCTTTTAGAGTTAATAAATATAAATATACATCTATATCATCCTTTTGATGATTACATAGTATTCTACTAAGTGAATGTACTACAATATGTTTAATTACAGCCCTGTTAATGGATATTTATATGGTCTTTTTAAAAAAATTTTTTATTAAGTCTTTTGTACATAGATCATAAATAAATTTATGCCATTTTCAATGTGTTGATTATATGTACAAATTGGAATGCTTATATCATACTAATCAATATAGCTTTCACCTCATTTACCCAATTATAGCATTAGGACATTTGTGTTCTATTTATATGTTCTTAATGTAAGTCTTTATGCACATATCTTGCATATTTACATGGTTATTACCTTAAGATAAATTCCTAGACGTGGAATTTCTAGGTTTTCATGGGCTGGGCATGGTGGTTCACACCTATGATCCCAGCACCCGGGGAGGCCAAGGCAGGAGGATTGCCTGAGACCAGGAGTTAAGAGACCAGCATGGTCAACATAGGGAGTCCCCATTTCTACAAAAAAAAATTTTTCACTTAGCCAAGCATGGTGACTGATGCCTGTAGTCCTAGCTACTTGGGAGATTGAGGCAGGGGGATCACTTCTAGAAGTTCAAGGCTGCAGTTAGCTTATAATTATGCTACTACACTCCATCCTGGGCAACAGAGCAAAACCCCATGCCTTTACAAAAAAAAAAAAAAAAGACACCAAATAAAAAACCCCAAAACCCAATAGCATTCATGGTTTTATTCTGATATTCACAACCTACTGCAATTTTTAAACTCTAATGTTTCTTCTATTCTTGGACCAAACTTTACTAGTCTGCAAAAAAAGCCTGGCTGCAGACTTCTAACAAGTAGAAGAATCCTTAAAATAGCCTGTACTTTTTCTTTTTTTCTTTTTTTTTTTTTTGCAGTTTTTGGCTGGGGCTACGTTTGAACCCACCACCTCTGGTATATGGGGCCAGCGCCCTACTCCTTTGAGCCACAGGCACCACCCTTTTCACTATTTTTTAAAAAAATTCTCAACCACAGCTCATGCTGGGTACTAACTAGTAAGAGTCAAACAGGCAGCAAAGGAGAACACTTCAAATGTATTAATACAGGTGTCTCTCCTCCTTTGCTAAGTGTTACAAATTTCACTCTCATATACAGTTGACTCTTCTCTTGGGTCATTTACTATAGAACCCTACCCCAATCGTGCACTTGGTCTCCTCATTCAGGCACAGGAGGAAATGACTCAGGCTTGGCCAGGACACCTGGTGCTGCAACTGCAACAGGGCAAAAGATAGCAAGAGAAACATCCTGTACCAGTAGATTCCTCAGGAAAAAGAGTGCATCACATCATCTGAGATGGACCCTCATCTGAAGGCCAGGGTGAAGTAAGTCTGGGGTAAGAAGCATGTGCTAAGCAATGGCTGATTAAACCTGAACAGCCTCTATTGAGAGTCTATGCTCTTTAGACTCCAGAGTTCTGACTAGGCACCACAGGACTGACCGTGGGCAAGAGTCAAGCTAATTTCTTTCTCAAAATTCTTCAGTCAGGCCGGATGCAATGGCTCACACCTATAATCCCAACACTTTGGGAGGCTAAAGTAGAAGGATTTCTTGAGGCCAGGAGTTCAAGGCAAACCTGGGCAACACTCTGTCTCTCTAAAAAATAATAATAATAAAAATTAGCCAAGCATAGTAGTGCACACCTACAGTCCCAGCTATTTAGGAGGCTGAGCTAGGAGGATCCCTTAAATATAGGAGTTTGAGGCTGCATTGAGCTATGATGATGCCACTATACAATAGCTAGCAATATAGCAAGAACTATCTGAAAAAAAAAAAAAAAAAGAATTCTTCAATCAATGAAGAAGGAAGAGGAGGGACACTCATGGTAACTGCAGGCAGAAAGTGATATGTTTGACTTTATCTTGCACATCTCAGCTTTTCTTTCAGCCAATGCACATCATTTGTACAATGAAGCTCCACACGAAGGAGGTGAAGAAGCCCTCATGGTTACAAAGGGATTTCTACTACTGAGGCATATTTATACTTAAAAAGCTCTCCTTCCACACTGCCTTCTGGCTTCTATTTGTATCTGCCTGTCTAGCTAAGCAACTACAAAGAAGCCTGTTGGAAGTTTCTCACTTGATTTCTTGCTATGCCAGGATAATGAAAGTTGTGGCTACCTCCTATTTTCACGGCCAATATTGCCAAAGCATCTAGAGGCAACATACACATATAAGTGCCTCTAGCCTAGATGAAGAAAGCCACACCTGTCTAGATGAGGCAGATGAAACATGGAAAATCAAGAGAGGAAAAAGGCCCAGGGGCTTTACACTCTGCTTCATCAAGCCTACCCACTGGTCTTAAGAGGACCTGAACAAGTACAAAATGAAGAGCCTTGACTTTAATGCCTTCTCAAAGCAGGCAAGCTCCTGACTTCAAGATGCATGCTCTTCAGCCCACAGTCCCCAGGACCAGTGTGTTCACATTTTCTAAAGCACGCTGACCTTAGATGGGGCTGCTGTTTTCCAACTTCCTGTGAAAGTCAAAATAATATACCATGACCCCATGGCCATTGTTCCAAAAGCTGGTTTATGGCTTTGCTGCAAGAAGGAGCAAAACAGGAGATAGCAGGCCCAGAGACAAATCTGAACATGACTATGTAGAGAAGATGTAGGGGAAGTGTCACAGCAAAACATGCTTAAAATTATTTTAATCTCTTAAGATTCTCTCTCATTACTTGAAATTCTCTTCTGCAAGATTCTGGATGTTACCAAATCTCAACTGGCACACCACCTCCCCCCCCCCCCCCCATGCTTTCTTGTGCCCATTTATGTTTTCATTTTGCATTGCAAACTATGCATTACAAATTATGGAAAAGGAAAGCTTCTACAGAAAGCAATTTCCTGGGCCAGTAGCTCCTGGACTAATATTCCCTGTGTAGTTACCACAGCTTCTACATGAATATACTCACTTCCCTCCTCCCTCCAATCTCCCACCAGTGTCAGCACCTCAGACAGGCCTGAGCCAAGCTTCTCTGATAGGGTACCACAGACTATGTCACACATTGCACCCTATAAAAATATGCTGGCCAGAGTACAAGCTTGGAAAAGAGGCAAGGGACTTGGGTAATCAATCTAACAGGATACCCCAGAGACATAAGGATTTTGTCTGCAACACACAGGTACATAACTCACATACGATAGGGGAAAAAAATCCCTGCTCCCAAAAGCACAGTACCTGAAACTTCTAAACCACCCTTTTCAAGAAACTGCTTAGTTAGAGAAGCACAATGATTACCAGATGTCCAATCCACACAGTCTTTTATTACTGGTCTGAAGGAAGAGACAAATACATTCTTTGCTTTGCTGATGCAATATGTGCATCCTTTACTGTCATCATGCACAGAAATTCTAGTCAGCATAGCAAAACTCAGAATCAACACAAATCTTTATGATTCATAGCAGCTATACAGGCAGTTTCCCACATCAATGGTGGCAACATATTCTACTGTTGATACACATAAATGCCTTTTCTCTTTCTTGATGGATGTTCCAGTTCTTGGATTCCAAACTCTTAACCACCAAATGGAACTATTATAATAATGTAACTCACTGAGACTTGCTGATACAGGGAAACTGTTATGGACACTAGAATCCTTTTTCTTGGGCCAAGTAGAGCCATGTGGCATTGCCCTGAATTCAGAGAAGGGAACAAATACAAATGGCACCAGAGACTGGAGGGTCTAGGATCCAGGAATCTGATGAAAATGGGGAAGAGGAGGGTAGGATATTAAAAAAAAATTGGGGGGTCAGATGTGGTGGCTAACACCTGTAATCCTAACACTATGGAAGGCCAAGGCAGGTGGATTTTCTGAGCTCATGGGTTTGAGACCAGCCTGAGCAAGAATGAGACTCCTGTCTCTACTAAAAATATTAAAAATAGCCAGGCATTGTGGGAGTGCCTATAGTCCCAGCTAATCCAGAGGCTGAGGCAAAGGGATCACTCAAACCCAGGAGTTGGAGGTTGCTGTGAGCCATGACACCATGGCACAATACTCAGGGCAACAGAGTAAGACTCTATCTCCAAAAAAACTTTTTTTTTATTAATAAGTTTGAGTTCTCTGTGGATTCTGGTTATCAAACCTTTGTCAGAAGCATA
>CAUYPK010048701.1:0-40751 GCA_963574355.1 Loris lydekkerianus | reverse complement strand
TGGCAGTGGTTACCTGGATACCACTAACATTTACCAACAAACAGCTGGTTCAGAATGACCAAATCCTTCCAAGAAAAATACTGAGTTTTTGTTTGTTTGTTATTTTATTAAGAAATAATAATAATAATAATAACAATAATGGTGGGATATTATTGTTCCAGGAGGTGAATCTTTTACCAATACTTTCTCTAGACAAAGAGAAGCTGTGAAGCTGCAGCTCTCTTGACCCTACACACAGGGAACCACCAGCTCTCAAGGACTCAGAAGCCATAGCCCAGGCAGCTGGTAGGTCTCATGCCCCAGCTCAGTGAGTGCTGGGAGTTTGGCTCAGCCTTCTTCACCAGAGACTGCTGATAGCAACAGCCACACTGCTCAGCCACCACTCACTGGTCCAAGGCCAAGTTGGCTGAAATTTCTCCCAAATGACATCCAACATGGCTAACAAGAACCTTTGTTCCAGTATATTTAATCATCAAAACAGCATCACGTTTCCCCCAGAAAAATGTCATCTCCATTTCAAATAGTCCGGTGGGTGGTAACCAAAGGGAGACACAAATTCTGAACTTGAGCTTTCTGTTGTGACTGACATTAATTTAAACATCCTGCATCAAAAAGCTGGGCTGCTCTTCTAAACTGCTTTAAAATCCACCACCACTTTTTGTTGTTTCTGAAACCCACGATGCAATCTGCAACGTATTATAAATTTTAAGCCAAGAATCTTATCTACATTTTCTTGTACATTCCAGAACTCCCCAAAATACTGATCAGAGACAGTGCCCACCTTCTGGGACAGTGCCGCAGTAAGCTGCAAGCTGAAGGAGAAAGGGATTCGAGCAACAGATGTTTGGGTTGCCTTATTCTGTTATTTTCAAAACTTCATCAACAATGCAAAGTTTCAAATTAGAAATATACTATAGTTCTATTGTTCCCTATGGAAATTTCTAACTAAAACCAGAGTCTAAGAATTCATTTTCAAACAAATATTCTAACTTTGATTTTAAAAGGGAAAAAAAATAGATGTATTCCCTCAGATGGGAAGAAAGTTCCGTGTGATCCTACTCAGGACCCACTGGACGGCAGCTGTCCCCCTGCTTTCACAGACTCAGTGGCTCCATGGGGTGTGCTCCCCAGGTTTCTGCTGTCCAAAGGGAAGGTGCTAAGGGATGCCCACAAGCCCATGACTGCGCAGATGGGGGTGTTTTGTGGGTCTGGCCCTCTCCGTTCTCAGGATAGCACCACAAGAGTTATTCTCACTCACTTCAAAGACAGGAAAGCTTTAGAAGCCCCTCCAGAAGGTTTGCCTGCATCTACTCAGCCATCCAGCCCGTTCAGCCCCCTCCAGGTCTTGCGGGCCCTGGAAGGAAAGTGGTTAACTCCCTCCTGGCCTCAAAGGGAAGAGGCAGCAGAGTCCATTGTTTGCACTCAAAGCTGCATCCCTGGTGGAAGTCAATCACATATTAACAGACTTCAAGGGGAAAGCAACACAGGGCTTAGAGTATAGAATTCAGAGAAGTTATGATCTGGGCTAAGGACAGAAACAGGACTGACAAATGAAAAGTGGTAAAGTAGAACCAGGTTTATTCTAATGTAAATCAAAGGAACTAATACACACCCATACAAGAGGGAAAATTCAAGTTGGGGAGGGGGGAGGAGGTGGGATTGGGGTGCCCTCACCTGTGAGCACAGTGTAGGGAATATGGTCCTCCTCCTGGAGGGGACACTACTACAACAGGACCTCGCCTCCCAGATGCAAACATTGTAACCTAATCGTTTGTACCCTCAGATTAATCTGAAATTTAAAAAAAAAATAAAATGAACAAATACATAAATGAATAAAATGTAAATCATAGAAGGAGGTCAATGTTGTTTTGTTCCTAAAATCCCATTATCCTGGATAGACTCTTCCATCTCTTCCACAAAACCACTCTGACTCTGCTAGCCATCGTGATCCCTCTATTTTCCTAGCTCTTAAAAATACAGGTAGTATCTCCTGCCAACTTAGCACTCTGCCATGTACTTACCTGTGTTAGTCTACGTGTTGTATTTTTAATACTGACTCCCCAAAGTGATCTGGAGTGTCTCAAGGGCAAAGAAAATGCCTTATACTTCCTTCCTTTCACGGGGATGACTGGCCGGGTGGACTGGCAGACCCAAGAGGACAAGTATGGTGTAAGCCTCATAGTGAAAACAGGCCCCATATTTAGATTTTTGAGAATATTTCCAAATAAGGCTATACCTAGACTCATAGACATACTGGCAAGAATTTTAAAAAGCAGTTATTTCATCCAACAATTTCAAATGCATTGGTTTCTAGGATGCTCTTTTGGTATTACTTTATTTTAAAAACTCAGAAGCCTAAAAAAAAAAAAAAACATAAAAAAATAGAAACAGCTTAGTTTACCTCAGATTTTCTGTAGTGCCTGGCATCATGTAACAAAAGATACACTCAGAAAATTCTCCCTAACGGCCATCAGACATTTTGCAAAGGGAAGGAAGAAGTACAAAACTGTCACTGCACTCAGATGGGACACAGCAGAAGGACAAGAGACCCGGGGCAGCCAAATGAGATCCCAGGGAGACTGGCTGCAGCCAGCGTCCAAATGTACAGGTGTGTTCAGGGTCCTCTTTTCTGCAGTACTATCTTGTCCCCTTCCTGACAACATCAGTATCAAAAGGTGGGTATCAGTGGGGTGTGGTGGCTCATGCCTGTAATCCTAGCACTCTGGGAGTCCAAGGCAGGTGGATCGCCTGAGTTCAAGACCAGCCTGAGCAAGAGTGAGACACCATGCCATGTCTTCTAAAAATAGAAAAACTAGCCAGGCATTGTCACAACAGTAGTCCCAGCTACTCGGGGAGCTAAGGCAAGAGAATTGTTTGAGCCCAAGATTTTGAAGTTGCTGTGGGCTATGACACCATGGCACTCTACCCAGGGTAACAGACTGAGACTCCATCTCAAAGAAAGAAAAAAAAAAAAAAAAAAGGATAGCCTCTTGTTTTAGTAATAAAGTAAGGGTACCCTCTAACAACTTAAAGATAAGGCAGGTTTTTTAACTTAAACCTGGATTCCAAAACATGGCTCTGCTTAACCAGCAGTGAGAGAAAGGCAAGCAGGAAACTGTCCACCACAGACAGCCAAAAAGTCCTAAAAACTCAAGAATTCTGCTCAAGGAAGTCTCTGGAAGTCATCTCAGGGAAGTAGGACTAGAATGTGATTGTAATGTAGTCCTCAGATGTGATGAAAAGTGTGTGTGAATAGTAAAAGGAAACACTAATCAGCCTTCACTTTTTAAAGAGACTCCATGGTAGCTGGTCATTTTCGGATGACCCCTCTAAAACAGCGCTGTCCCCTGTGCACCTCTGCCTTCTCCATTCTGGATTCATCTTGATTAATGTGTTTAGTCATTAGCCGTGTTCACCACATTTTCTGGCTTTCCACCTTTTGGAGCTTTCTGGAATGCCTTCTCCTCCTCTTGCTTTTCCTCAGTAAGGCCTGGCCTCATGGCTTGTTTTGGCCAATGAGATGTGAGTGATGTGAGAGCCAAAGAATGATTCCCCACATGCCCATCATGGCTGGTGAGAGATGGACACTCCCTCCACCTAAACCCCAGTGAGTAAGAAAGAGCAGAGCTCTCCAGCTGACCAGCGGGGGCAACTTACCATGGAAGTAATAGGTTTTTGTTATTTTAAGCCACTGAAATCCTGGACTCTTAACCCATCCTATCCTGACTGATAAAACCAAGGATCGCCCCACAGTGTTTAATTCCCTTCTCCTGAGAGTAAAATCCCTCCAGATTACACAGGAGCATGGAGGCCACAGCATTGGGGAAGCACATGTTACCAAGCAGACACTGACTCCTTGTTCATCTAAAATGGTACTTTCAGATTCAGACAAACAACACCAAAGAGAATAAAATTTTATACATCTTATATATCTATTTTATACATTTTATAAAATAAAACAGAAGATTTCAAAGAATTTCAGAAGCACAGATCTGGAGGTGAACTAGGAATGCGAGGAGAGAAGATACCTCTGAAAGGAGCAAACTCAAGGCAGAGAAGAGAAAACTGAGGTGCAGAGATTCTACGTGAAAACGTATCCAGGGCCACACCGCTAGTTAGTGCAGTCCGGGTTGGCTGATCCCAGGTCCAGAGGTATTTTTGCCACACAGGCTTATGTGTGTGGGGTGGTGACTGTCCCAGTGTCCCCAACAACCCCGGGGAGAGAGCCACCCTCACAGAACAACCAGCCAGGTCGTCTTTGCCATCCCCCTGGCACGACTTCCTCAGGTTAGTGGCCATGGCGGGGCTGACCTCACTGCCAAACCATCACTGTTACTAGAGAGGTAAAACTTTACTAAACACTCCTCCTTCCTGTCTTCCTCAACTTCTCACCATCAAAAAGTGGAAACTAGATAAGGACAGGCTTTTTCACCTCTGCACACCTTCAAAATTTTCTAGCTTTTGATCATTATAATCTAACGAACCATCTTTATGTTGGGGTCATTAAATATAAAACTATTGTGAAAAAAACACAGCGATATATACATCTGAGAGAAGTGTCTCCAGTGCTGAACAGTCCCTTCCTAGCTATCTCTTGGCAGGGTTTGAATAACTAACCTTCTGCAGCCAGTTTAGTGCCAGGTCATTCTTAAAAGCAATATCTGAGGTAAAGTTTGGAAGCAACATTTATGTTTTCTTTTTTCATTTGGAACTTAGTTTTTTTTCAGACTCTTTTGGAATTTTATAAACCTGAATTTTCAAGTGGGAGAATTCAAAGCAGATGAAAAGCAACCAGATTTTTTTTTAAAGAAAAGGACTTAAAAATCATAACTCACCCTCACTCACAGTCTTTCAGAGCTAATTATATATTTAAGATAATCTGAAACTCTAGAAGCACCCTTGCCAACATTCTTTGAACCTATAAAATCAGCCTATGATAATTTAAGATCAATAGCTTGTAAAAGTCCATAGTCAAGTCCTCCCTCATGGAGGGTGGTGGATTTCTAAGCCGGACATTACAGAATGCTGGGCATCGGGGTGAGAGGCGCTGAGCCACGTAAAGTCCATGTCCTGCGATGTCCGTAAGCACTGGACATTGCTAACTCATCTCTCATCCTCACCACTCACAAGGCATGAAGTGCATTTGCCTTTGTACAAGCCTCCTGCTCACTTTCAGAACCCAAAACCCTCACAGGAACGCTTTGGTTTCCTTCCCGTCCTCTCAATAAACAGATTTTCCTTGTAGTGCCCTTTTACGGAACTCATTTTGAGAGCAGTATTTCTTTTTGGATTTTAGTCAACATATTCTTTAATTGGTAAATCGGTTCACTTTCCTTAGCATTAATAAAGGTAGATTGCTGCTCATTGTATCAGATTTTGGTGATTCTGCTATTATTACAGCTGCAAAACAAAAGTTTTCAAGAAATTCCCAAAAGGTCCCCAAATAAACAGTCCAGAATGGTCACCATCCTACTAGTCCAAATTTCTCCCCCAGCCTCTCACTAAAGTCTTCCACTCAGTCACGTTCACCCCTCAGCAAAATCCCAAGCTGCTTCTGTTTCTAAGATTTTGCTTGCACTGTTTAAACACCCACGCAGCCAGCATCTGTGATGCACAAACATTTTTGTCTTCCTAACCTTCAAAGCCTGACCCAAGTCCCACGGCCTCCTCAAGCACTTTCCATATTCAATTTACAATAGACAGGAGCCCACGTCTGTGAATTCTGACACTATTTCCGTGCTCCCCACTAATTCCGATGTTTGGCTTCATTCTGCTTTATACCATCCTGTAACTGCTTCATTGTTTACAGATCTTTAACTTAATCAAAAGGCCATGGAATGAAGAACATACGAGTAAATCAGGGGATGAAATGATTCAGGAGGTACCTACACAGCAGATAAGATCTTTGTACCTTTCCGAATTCTTAGACCATCAACTTTCAGAAATGTTTTGATCCAACACAATGTCTAATCGACAGTGAGTCTAGGAGATACACAGAACTTCGTCTGCCACAAGAGTCATACCCAAATTGTCTGCCTTGTAGAGTCATACTAAAATGAAGGCCAAAATTCAGATCACCACAGTGAGCCACTCAAGCAGACAGACTGTTTCATCAGCAAGGCTGAAGCAATCAGCCAAGGTCAGGGGTAGGAGGTGTACAAAGCGACAGACAGCAGTCCTATAGAACCAGAGGAAATCAACACCCAGCCACCCTCAGCTGCATGGCCTATAGCCCCAGAGCACAGGCATCCTTGGCACAGGCATCCTTGACACATCCAAAGCACAAGATCTTAAAAAAGTTATGTGCCTGTATCATATAAGCAAGTTTCTCACCATAAATAAAAGCGAGGATGAAAGTAAAGACTTCTGTTACCTATGGAAATAATATATAGTTCTAGGCACTTTCAAATGTTTTAAGAGTAGTGGATTTAGTAGAGTGGGAATCTTCCAGTATTTTTTCTGTATTAATCAACAGCATTGTTTGGATGGGGAATCATTTCACTTTTCCTACATTAGTAGTGGGAGATTACTATATATGCACCTGCATGAACACTCACACTCACACACACAAAATCTTGCTTGGTCTTTACTCTTTGGTTAACTTTGAGGTCCGTGTGCAGTGTGGGCATTCATCCATAGAGAGGGAAAATCGTATTTTTAAAAGTTGTCTTTGATTTGTGCCTCTTGCTCTGGACCAGCAGTTCTTAGCCTAGGGCAAATCTGCAACCCCAAGGGACATTTGGCAAGGTCTGCAGACCTTCTGGTTTGTCTTGACTGAGATGGTAGTGTTACTGGCATGCTGTTAAACATTCTAAAATGAATGATCACCTATGAAAACGAATGATTAGGTCCAAAATGTTAGTAATGTCATGGTGAGAAACTCTTCTACATATAGAAGTAAAAGCAGTATACATTTTCTTTTTTTGTTGTTGTTATTATTTTTTACTTATTTTTTTTTTATTAAATCATAGCTGTATACATTGATATGATCATGGGGCACCATACACTAGCTTCATAGACCATTTGACACATTTTCATCCCACTAGTCAACATAGCCTTCCTGGCGTTTTTTTAGTTATTGTGCTAAGACATTTACATTCTACATTTAATAAGTTTCACATATACCCTTGTAAGATGCACCGCAGGTGTAATCCCACCTATCCCACTCCCTCTGCCCCCTCCCCCCTCCCTCCCCCCTTTCCTCCTTCCCCCTATTCTTAGGTTGTAACTAGGTTATAGCTTTCATGTGAAAGCCCTAAATTAGTTTCATAGTAGGGCTGAGTACATTGGGTACTTTTTCTTCCATTCTTGAGATACTTTACTAAGAAGAATATTTTCCAGCTCCATCCATGTAAACATAAAAGAGGTAAAGTCACCAGAATGTTTACTGCAGCCCTATTCATAATTGCTAAGTCATGGAAAAAGCCCAAGTGCCCATCGATCCACGAATGGATTAATAAATTGTGGTATATGTACACCATGGAATATTATGCAGCCTTGGAGAGAATATTTTTAACAAAATCTTTCCCACTAACCTTTTGTCATCTAAAGGAAGGGCTACCAAGGGTTAAGTCCAAGGATTATCCTCCCCAGTAAAAAACAAGGGCTCATTAAGGAGCCCTGTGGAAAAAGGAGTAGGAGCTAAAACTTAGGTCTATCGCAGAAACTGTTTAAAACAGAACGATCTCAAGGGCACAGGAAGTCAGTCCATTGGGACAGCCCACTTGTCACTCCTGAGAGCCCCTCTCACTCCACACTGCGCATTACAAAGTGAATTCCTCAGAACTCCTCATATACAAGAGAAATCAATACACTGGATAGGGAGGTGTAACTCAGAACTAACTGTGGGGATGATGGGGAGAAAGGGGGCATTATAACAAGCACATTTTAGTGAGGAAGAACGACAAAGACCGTTTGTAACACGGAGCACTTCCCGTTCTCTAGTCCTTCTCCAGTCCTTCCACAAAGGACTTCAGGTATAATACTGTAACAACATAAAAAGCAATATTAGAACCAAAAGAGGGGAAGAAAACAGAAAGAGAAAATGTAAATACGCACAAAACAATCCAAGAAAGAAATAAGCACAAGGATGAAGCTTCTGAAGTCCAGGCAAGTTAGTACAACTGATGGGAAAAATTCTGTTCTCAGCATCCTAAGCTGAAGCCTGGATTCATTTTCCCACCAAGACCCTATTGGTTAGATTCTGCAGGAGCCTTAGAAGAAACCCCACTTCCAGTACACTATGAGTTGTATCAGTCCCACGGGCTGCCCCAGGGACCTCGACATGACACACAGCATGGCTTCTAAGGGATAATAACCTCTGAGTTTCTAATCAGTTGTTTTTTGTTTGTTTGTTGAGACAGAGTCCCAAGCTGTCACCCTGGATAGAGTGTGGTGGTGTCACAGCTCATAGCAACCTCAAACTCTTAGGCTCAAGCAATTCTCTTGCCTCAGCCTCCCAAGCAGCTGGGACTACAGGTGCCCACCAGAACATTCAGCTATTTGTTGCTGCTGTTGTTACAGTTGTCATAGTTGTTTAGCTGTCATGCATTGAGTTCGAACGTGCCAACCTCGGTGTATGTGGTTGGTGCCATAACCACTGTGCTACAGGCGCTGAGTCTTCTAATCAGTTTTTGGAATAGAATTCATTCAGAGACAGAAAATGCCCTATGTTTCCCTAGGTAAAAAGAAACATGATGTTGTGAGTTGAATTGTGACCTCCAGAAAAATACGCTGAGTCCTAATTTCCGGTACCTCAGAATGTGACCTAACTGATGGTCGTGGATGTAAAATAGTTAAATTAAAATGAGGTCAGACGGGAACTGAGTGGGTCCTCATTCCAATGTGATCAATGTCCTTGTACCACCACGAAGAAAGAAATCTACAGAGAGCAGTGCATGAGAGCACAGTCGCACTGGAGGAGGCGGCTAGGACAACCAAGGCAGAAACTGGAGCAGGATGGGACATAAGAGCACAGAGGCGCACGGGAGGAGACAGCTGGGACAACCAAGGCAGGAGCGGAGCAGGATGGGACGTGAGAGCTCAGAGGCACAGGGGAGGAGACGGCTGGGACAACCAAGGCAGGAGGGGAGCAGGATGGGACGTGAGAGCACAGAGGCGCATGGGAGGAGATGGCTGGGACAACCGAGGCAGGAGCGGAGCAGGATGAGACGTGAGAGCACAGAGGCGCACGGGAGGAGACGGCTGGGACAACCAAGGAAGGCACGGAGTGTGGTCGGACACGCCAGTGACACCAGGTGCCAGCAGCAGCCAGAAGGCTGGGAAAGGGCATGGAACACACTCTCTTTAAGCTCTCAAGAAGGTGCTAGCCCTGCTGACATCGTGATTTTGACTTCCAGCTACTGGAACCTTGGGAGCATGAATCTCTCTTCCTCTAAGCCATCTAGTTTGTGGTGCTTTATTGTGTCAGCTGGGGGGAAAAGAGCTTGCAGCGGAAGACTCCCCACCACAGTCCTCCCCATCCAGCCTTCCCGCCTCTGTCACACCAAGCCACAGATCCCCAAGTCCCACGGGGCGGTTCCACGCTGGAGAAGGACTAGCACCCTGGGAACTGGCTCCCTGGTAGCACTGATCAACCCTCCAATGCACTTTAATGGCCCCTGTCACCTTTTCATTCCCAGAGAACAATTTTCAAGCTGAGATGATCTAGCTTCAATTCTAGCCTCAATATATTACATTTAAACTGGCTTTTCTTCCAAAAACACTTGTGAAAAATTGCCTTGTTAATGCTCACTACTCCCTTGTGCATCGAGAGGAACAAAAACCATTATCTTAGTTTTGAAGATGAAGAACCCTAAAATCCCAGGAGTGTGAAGGACATCAAGAGATCGCCACCTGCAAAGCGGCCCAAACTCCCTGCTCAGCAGAGTCACCTCGGCACAGCTGCAGTTCACAGCCCCAGCTCAGCTCTGGAGCACAACCTGTGTCTGTATTTGGAGCAAATTATTTAAGGAATGGTCTCACCTTTCTCAGGTTTGAGGAATATAGGGACAGACCCCTTCATAAGCTAAAACTTCCTATGGCCTTCCAGTGGTAACAATTTTTTATTATAATGTTACTTAAATAAAGAACACATATAGCCCTAAGCCTAGATTAAAAAACCTGCATCCTTATAGCTGTTTAATGTAACTATAAAACTGAAACAAATTCATAAATTAAATGAGATCCACATAAATCCAAACTGATTTTAGTGCACTGGTCACCATGTGCCTGCTATACTGACTTCCCCAGAGCAAGTCCCTGTGATGTGGCAGGCTCAGACCACATGTGCCAGAGGAGACCCATGTCCCTCTACTCTTCTCTCCAGGAGCTGTGCTGAGGCCTCATGGTCATGTAGCCTACCTCAAGGTCATGGCCTTCAATGCAAATGAAGGCTTTCTAATAATACAGCATTGTCAGCTATAAGGTGTCATTCACTTCTATCCAAGTGCAAGCACAAGATTTAAAATTTCTCCTAGTAAACTTGCAGGTCTCCCTTTAATAAACATTGATCTAATCCAACTGCCTTGTTTCTGGCAGTTAGAATTTAGTGGATATGGGGTTTAAATTCTTAGCAACAGCTAACACACATAGTGCTTACAATGTAGCAGGCACTGTTCTAAGGCCTTTAGGCATACAGACTAACTTCCTTATTCTTCATATCAACCCTGTAAGGCAGGTAGAACCATTATCTCCTCTGTGTAGGTGAGAGAACTTGGGCAAAGGAGGTTAAGTTGTTTGCCAGGGATCACACAGCTGGCAGAGGAGTGATTTGAACCCAGATAGACTGGCTCCAGAGCCCATGCCCTCCACCCCCACCTACCCACACAGACTTTTCAGGAGAAGTGCTCGGTACTCCAAGATTAATGGTCGAGTCTGACTTCACTCTGCTCCCAGCTGGCATAAGCCGCAGTCACTAAGGAGCTTGGGCACAGGGTGGGCGGTTGCAAGAAAGAAAAGAGCCTTGGAGGGTGGCTCACTGGGTAGAGCACCGGCCCCATATGCCAAGGGTGGCAGGTTTGAAACTGGCCCCGCCAAACTGCACCAAAAAAATAGCCGGGTGTTGTGGTGGGTGCCTATGGTCCCAGGTACTCGGGAGGCTAAGACAAGAGAATCGCCTAAGCCCGGGAGTTGGAGGTTGCTATGAGCTGTGATGCCACAGGACTCTACCAAGGGTGGTAAAGTGAGACTTAAAAAAAAAAAAAAAAAAGCCTTGGAAACCTGCCCAGTCCCCAAGTCAAAAAGCTAGGCACACCAAACAGGCATCCCTCCAGAAGACTGAGGTGCAGGAGAAGCACCTGGGCAGACAGCAGAAAGGAGAAACCAAAGAATCGATGAGCTGGCAGGCACAAGACAAAACTTAGGAAGCTGCTCTCAGCAGAAGAGGGGAAAGCCCACAGCCTCGGGCCCAACAGAGAGGACACGGTGAGAGTTACCTACTCGGCTCCAGCAGAATCCTGTAGAAAGGACCTGCGGTCAGCTGAGGATGATCAACATCCTCATGCGTGTTACCCAACAGGCCCCCTCATGAGAGGGACAAAGGCGGCAGCAAAATCTTTACTGAGTTCAAAGTCCCAGAAGCCCTTTCCCAAAGATGACCACATCCTTTATCTTGTCACCTGCCAGGCACACAGTAGACTTTGCTCACTTAGACTAATTTCTTCCATTCCAAAAATAGAGGGGCATCATGGTGGCGCCCGTAGCTCAGTAGGTAGGGGCGAACCCAGCCTGGGCCAGCTAAAAACAACAATAACAACTGCAACAACAACAACCACAACAACAAAAACAGCCAGGCGTTGTGGTGGGCATCTGTAGTCCCAACTACTTGGGAGGCTGAGGAAGAGAATCACCTAAGCCTAAGAGCTGGAGGTTGCTGTGGGCTGTGATGCCGCGGCACTCTACCAAGGGTGACATAGTGAGACTCCATCTCAAAAAAAAAAAAAAAAAAGGCATCAGGCTACCTCAGGTTGCTGCAGACAGATCACAGATGAGGCAGGATTGAACGGCTGTGAGACTCCGAGGAACAGCGCGCCTTGCACAGCTGCCTAAAAGGAAAACTGGGTTTGTGTGGTGATGATAAGAGACATCCTGACCCGTGTGGCTTTCTCCTGACCTTCAAACTGCAGAATGCTCACCTTGGCAGTCAGCGCTTTACGCCTGTCTGCTTCTGGAGAGAATCTGGCACATTTTTCTAACACAGGGCAATTTTCTTTGAAGGAAACAACCACCAAGAAAAAAAAAAAAAAACAGTACAGGGAAAGTGTTGAAAATGGGAAGAAAAAAACAAAAAAGTGTCAGGATATAAGCAACTGGAGAAACATGACTGAAATCAGTAATGTATTTATAGAAAAGATAAGGAAGGCTCGGCGCGCGCAGCTCAGTAGCTATAGTGCCAGCCACATACACCGAGGGTGGCGGGTTCAAATCCAGCCCTAGCCAGCTAAACAACAATGACAATTGCAACAAAAAATAGCCAGGTATTGTGGCAGGCACCTGTAGTCCCAACTACTTGGGAAGCTGAAGCAAGGGAATCACTTTAGCCCAAGAGTTTGAGTTTGCTGTGAGCTGTGACCCCAGGGTCACACTCTACCCAGGGTAACATAGTGAGACTCTGTCTCAAAAAAAATAGAAACAAACAAACAAACAAAGAAAAGAAAAGATAGGGAAGGGAGAGCAGAAGAAAATAATCTTTTTAAGTGACTGGCTGGCACTGAGTAAGAAGAACTAATTTAAAAGCAACTTGGAAATGCTTTATGCTCATAATTAAACCTTTTATTTCATAAATAAGAAATCAACCCACCAGATTTTTTAATCAAAATAGCAATAAGCCTTACTGATGAGACAGAAAGAAACTTAAGCAAAATAAAAGAAAAACCATACTGTGGAGAGCAGTCTTTCATTGTTGCAAGATATACTTGTTTCTGAACTATAAATAATGTCATAATCATGGATAGTCAATTTCACATTTTTTTTTATTCAAAGAGCCTCTCTCCCCACCTGCATATATGATAGTTTTGGCACCATAGGAGGTGTGAATTTCAGGTTACAAAGTAGAAGCAATGAGGTAGACCCAGAAAGTTTAAATGTTGTGAACCTCATCGCCCTACCTTACTTCTCCGACCTGGCCCTTGTGGACGACGGACACAGAGAAAAGGCCCAGTCCCTCCTGGAAGGAGCGTATCTCACAGGGTGCCCTCGTGAGATCCAATATAAGACCCGGAGCGGCACAGATCACAGTCACGTAACAGTAAACGCAGTCATCAGTGATGGAGGACTTTTACTACTGCTGAAGCTCGGGAGGAAACTCATTCCTCTCCTAGGACTGTCAAAGCCAGTGACTTAGTGGCAGAAGGATGCCACCCAGCACGTTCACCCTCTCACAGCATGGGCCCCCCCATCACCTCAGAAAAAGAGCATCCTTTCCTTTAGTCTCAACTATGGAATCCAGACCCTGAATCTCAGCTTGTTCCCCTAAGATTCAATGTTCCCATGGCTTACAGCGTGAGTGATCTACCCAAAGCATTTTCAAAAAGGTTTTTTTGTTTAGATTCACATAGAGAATCTAAACAATGGAATCACAGCTGCATTTCACAGTCCTCTGTCTAGAGGGCACATCTCGGCCCCCACATGTAATGTTCACCCTCTAACCCCGGCACTGAATGGAGCATGTTCTAGATGCCTTTCACCTCCTCGATGCTGTGATCTTCTACCTGGCAAGGCAAGCACTGCTGGTGCAATGCCCTGTCTAGCCCTGCAGATATGGGACTACGGACGGGCAAAGGACAGAGACAGACCCTCTCAGGAGCCTCCAGACACCGCAGCAGGGCCTCAAGGCACTTCTCTCAGACTCAGCTCAGTCAACACAGGTCCGAGGGGACCATTTCCTTAAAGCCTCCCTTGACTCAAGCCGCTGCCTCCCACTCTCTCCACCATGGGCTGGTCACAGTGGCACACAGGTCATCATGGGGCACGGGAGCAGCCAATCCAGGGTGCCCATGGGAGACCAGGCCAATATGCAGAAACCTGCCAGTGCTCCTGGAGCAGCCGGACTAGGGGCTGTCCAGCCGAGTCACGGCTCGCCTTGTGTTGAAGTTGGTTTCATTCTTTTGGTTTTATTGTTCTTTTTTTAATTACAGCAAAAATACATATGTAACATCTACATAAAATTTACCATCTTCACCGTTTTCAATAGTGTTAAGTATGTTTACATGTATGTTGTACAGGAAATGATCTCCAGAAATTTTGCATTTTGCAAAATTGAAACTTTGTACCCATTAAACAACAATTTATAATTTTCCCCTCCCTGCAGCCCCTGGCAACCACCTGTGCTTGTGTCCAGGCAGGGTGAAACATCTGCCCTGAAGCTCTTCACATCCTAAGGACATCAACAATATGTGACATGATGTCATAAACAGGAGTGAGAAAAGATGAAAGTTGTTAAGTGAAGATAATTTTACAAATAAAGGAAAATTGCTCTTTCTATACTGCGTGGTGGGGCAGCGTCTCTTCTGGGAATGCAGCTATGGTTGATCAGACACCCACACAGGACCGAGGATCTACGTTGAGGAGCAAGTGTGGAATCTCATGCTTATCCCTGAACTGCCAGCGCTCATGGGCGATGCAAAGTCTGTGGCAACTCAGCAGATGAAAACAGCTTGAGGAGCAGTTCAGAGGATGATGGAGAAACTAACCACACCTATTTCTGGGGCCAGCTGATTACTTCCCAGTAGCCCCTCCAAGGAAACAGGTTCATCCATTCTAGCAATCTCAGCCTCCCTGGGAGGGCTCAGGCCAGAGAACCTGCAAGGTGCTGCCAATCCTGGTGACAAGCCGCTCTCCACAGAGGGCTGCACTCACCCAGCATCCACACTCCACAGCCCACCATGGTCCCTGCCAAGACTGTTAAACATTCAGCTGATGCAACCTTCAGCCCAGCTAAATTACAAAAGGCATCATTCTTCCCAAGAATACCAGAACCTCTGCTGAATCATCATTATACTCATAGAAGGAAGCTTCAGGGGTAGAAACAACTCCCCCACCTCTCCCTCTCCCTCTAATTGACTTTTGATAAAATGAGTCATCGTCTGTTGCACCAAACCATCCTTTCCCTTTTCAGTTGAGGGCATCATCATTCTAGATTTAATTTCTATTTCTTTGAATTCAAAGACGTGTATGAATTCTCCCGTGGCCCCCACAGTCCCCCCAGCCACCCATCGCCTCTCACCTTCCCTGACATCACCACACTGGGTTTCAGGCAGCTCTCTTTAGAAGACATTGCAGGCTTCATTATCTAGTTAACAACTCAAAATTAAACACACAAGAAGAAAGGGAAAACTCGAGCATGTTCTGAGTCTGCATTTTGCCAACAATTTTCAGCCTCTCTATTCTGTCCTGCTCCACTGCCAAAGTCCTGGCACCAAACGTGCTGTGCCCAGCCTCTGGGCTCCGACCCTGCTCCAGGCCCTGGTCATCTCTCCCTCACGTCAGTCCCAGGACTTGCAGCCCCCGCTGGCTCCCCTTCCTCTGCATGCACCTGAACTTTTCCACCTTCCAAGATACAACTCTGAGCTCCGGCAAGTCCAGGAGGACTGTGCCCTCTCACCTCCTGTCCCTCTCATTTTATCCACCACACCTGTGCTCATTATTATGTCAGCTCCGTGCTGGGCATTTCACACATGGCTCACGGGTTCTCAAAACAACTGCTCCTGCTACAGCCTCAGACTACAATCTGTATCATGGGGAGATCTACAAATACTTGATCTGAACGCTTTCTTGACATCAGAACTGTCATCAAAGCATTTCCAGACCTGTTTGTGTGTTTGTTTGCCCCTTGGGTCAACCACTCCATTCATCTAGACACAGTCCCTACACTGGCTTCTGTGCCCCACACTCCCCTCATCTTTTTGGCTATTCCTCCTTACATCTTTGGGGGCCTGACCGACTCTACTCCACCTCTGAATTATGAAAGTCTCTCAGGGCCCAGCCCCCAGTCACTGTCCGGGCTCTGCATTCACACCCTTGCATTACCAGCTCCTCCGGCAGCTGTTCCCCTCCTATGCTACCCAGGGAGGTCACACTCCCCAGCCCCGCCCCGGGGCCCCGCTCCAGACACTGTCCCCTTCAGAGTCTCTCATCCACCTAAACACGCTCCCCCTCTCCCCACCCCTGCCCTAACCTGACTGGGATCCTAACCTGGTCGCCCCCATTTCAGTAAGGACATCCCACCTGCCTCAGCCAGAAATCTAGGAGTCACCTTGAATGCGCCCCCCCTCACTCTTTCTCCATCAGTCATCAAAGCCTTGGTTCTGCCTCCTACATTACTCTTGAATACACCCCCACCCCGTCCCAGGAAAAACCATCTTTCTGGTCACCCAGTCTATTGAGACAAACTCTTTCTGGCTTCCTTATATCTATTCTTGCTCCTTCCTCACTGATAATTATATAGCATTCCTTACAAGCCATCCTGCAGCCAGATGGTGCCTTTAAAGTTCAAATAGCACTGGAGGATATGCACTCTCCTGCCCTCGTCCCTGTGCTACCCTGCAGCATCCCAATGCTCACAGAATAAACTCCCAAGGTCTCGAGGGATTGGTCCCTGCTGAGTCACGGGCCTCCACTGTGCTTCCTGTGGCTCCAGGTGCGCTGGCCTTCCTTCCTGCCTCCAGCCCTCACAAGCCTACTCCCTGGGCCTGACATGCTCCTTCCTCGGCACTGCCTCCCCGTCTCCTGTCTCTGCTCCCAAACACACTCCCCAGGAAGCCTTCTCTGGCCCCCAGAAGGCCACGCCCCCCACTGTAGGACCTCTGGCCACCTGATCGTCCCCTCGGTGGTATGTATCAGAGTCATAACTTAAGAGACTGAGGGTTGCATGATGAGTTTGTGTCCCTCCCCACTGAGACACAGGCACAGCAAGGGCAGCCGTGTGTCCGGGAGCTGGGCCATCTCTAGTATTGTGGGATTCCCACCTACATTTCCATAACTTCTTTTTTCCTTTTTTAAAAAAACGTTCAGGGTGTTGCCTGTGGCTCAAGGAGTAGGGCACCAGCCCCATATGCTGGAGGTGGTGGGTTCAAACCCTGCCCCGGCCAAAGAAAAATAGAAAAAACGTTCATAGATCTACAGTGTACGAGTTGAATTCCAGTACGTAGGCATATTGTATAGTGGTGAGGCTTGGGTTTTTGGGGTGCCCATCCCCTGAGTAGTGCACACCGACCTACCCACCTGCCTCAGCCAGAAATCTAGGAGTCACTCAAATCCACAATGCCCATTAGTGAAGAACATCACATCCTGCACAGCACCGTCCTGTCCTGAGAACCAGGTATTATATACCTTCATGTCATGGCTTCCACATTTTTATACCAGATGTACCATACAGTATTTATAGATATGTCATATTCTAGTTGTTAAACTCTGGAAAGGAAAATAAACATTTAGCTTTTTTTTTTTGAAATGGAGTCTCACCCTGTTACGTAGTCTGGAATTCCTGGGCCCAGCAGTCCTCCCACTTTGGACTCTCAAAGAAAGATTTAGTTTCTCGGAGTTGGGATTGAGAAACTAACATCAGACTTGGTGGCATCAGTGCCTCCCAAATACCCTGCACAGAGAATGCTTATCCCATTATCCCCATTTACAGATGGGGGCATTAAGACACAGAAAAGCAAAATAAACTGCACAAGCTGACTCAGTAAGTGGTGGCCGTAGGACTTGAATGCTGATCCCCTGGGCCCAGAGCTCAGGGTCAGGTGGAGCACACACAATGACAAAGCCAGTCTGTGCTTCCACCTGGGCAGCAGGGAATGACCACAGAACCCTGCTTCCCTCCTCTGTGGAGATCAGTGGCACACAGACTACTTGGCATTACCCAGGCCACATTCCACTCCTCCCAGTTTCTACGTTGGCCAGCTAAGCCATGAGAAGGGCTTTGAAACCACACTGACAGATGCAGGGAAGATTCAACCACCAGCAAGGTCATCCCTAGACGGCCTCCTGATTGCGTAACTCCCAGGAACACTCTTTCTTCTTCCTAAAGCAATTATGTGCAGGTGTTACTCTCCATTAAAATACCAAGGCAGTATTACATAGAATTAGCATGTGACAGTTTGACTGCACTTCATTTAAAAATTAGGTATAAAGTACCATTTCCCACACCTCGACATCTAAGCCCTTTAGTTTCCTTTGGGTTTGGTCCAGGGCAATCAAATATGCCCCATTGTTTCCCACCTGTTCTGTATCAGACCACGGAATCACCCCTCCAGCACATCTGGATTTCAAGAAAGGTACAGACTACACTGCCACTACTCAATGAAGAAAGCCGCGTGAACCTCCATTACCTCACTCTATGTGGCTACAGTGGCTGCCAGAGTCCTGAGGACCACACAAGCCATGGGCTCATGCACGGATCACTAGTCATCAATGCAGAGACTAAAATAAAGCACTAGAAAAAGCACATGCAACTGTATTCTCCATGGGGCCACACTTCCTCTCATATGTTATTAAAAATTCTGATAGAGCCACAAATGCATACCAGGCCAAATAGATGTAGATATCCTCGTCTTACCACTTGTAGCAAAACAATCATTTGTTTTGAAAGACCTTTCACTCATTCATTTACCAAATAGCTTATAAAGTACATGAAAGTGTACTAAATTCATACAAGAAGGTGAGGCAAAATAAACAGAGCTCTTTTCTGGGTTTTAGCATCTTACAGTCTTAAAAGAATATGCAAATCACTTTAATATGAGGCCCCATAATCACTTCCTATTTCATTATCCAGTAGCAAAGACTCTTTAACATGCCATGTTCATAGCAAATAATCCTTACGTCCTTGCTCAAAGCTTGTTACATGGACCAGCAACATCAGGGTGTCACCTGAGAGCTTGTTAAAACACAGAATTTCACTCATCATTCCCCATCTCCTGAGTCAGAATCTGCATTTTAATCAGAAGCCCAGATAATCCAAATGCTGGACAAGGCTTGGAGACATGCTGCTGTGCATTATTTGGTAGTCAGCCACCACCAAGCATAATGCACTTGACAGAAGCCAGCCTCAAAGCATGACCTCAGATTTTTATAGAATAGATGCTTAATACTTCACATACTGCTTTTAAAGTGAATTTCTGAGAGACTTGTTTTAGGATTTAAATATACACAATATGATTCGAAAGCTCAGCAAACTACATGGTTCTGCATTTTAATATCCTGTAAGTACTCAGACCCTGCCTAAAGTGCTGAAGGATTTAAAAATAAAGCTCTATTCACAGAGTTGAAATATTTTCCTTGAAAGCTTACTAAGTATTAGATTGACCTTGCAGAAGCCCCTTGAATAGATGGAAACTTTTATACAGAAGTTCCACCTGACTCTAAAATAACTTTTAGAGGGAATACCACCAGAGGGTACGAAGATAAGATTTTCCCCAACTTAGGTAGAGCTACTGAATCACAGAGTCACAAAATGACAGAAAAGACCTTACAGGTGATTCTCTCAGCTCTGCTTAACTCACGAAATAAATCAATTTGTAATATTTCCTATCTATAGCATCTTTTTCAAATGAGGTCTCTAAATTATTCATATTTATCATCCAACCAATTCAGAAATATTGTTGGATCTTCAGATACCTGAAAAATGCTGTGAAATACTTTGTTTCTTGGCAAAGTTCATGGTTTAATGAAATTAAATAAAAGTTCAGGGCAAAGAAGCTGAATTAGTCATGCTCCAGGGGTGCTCAATGAAGAGATGCTTTAGGAAAAGAAAGGGAACCCTTGCGACGAGGTGCTCAGATCTTGGAAATGGGCAGTCCTGGGTCTTCCTTCCTGCTCAGGAACATCGGGTGCCAGGACTATTCATCTTCCGCCACACAGCCCCTCTTCTGTGTTGGCCTCTGGGGCTGGGCACCAAGGCCACGCCCACTAGTTGTACATCAAAACCATTGTCCCTTCCTCTGTAACAACAAATCTGGTCATGTGCTGCCCGCTGTCCTGGTTCCCTAGGCTTCTCAGTCAGATGTGGCCGTGTGACTACGTTGTTGCCCACAAAACATTAGTGGAAGTGATGTGGGACCTCAGGGCCCACGCCTCAAAAGAAGAGGTGTGTCTCCTTCACACTCATTTCCCCTGCCCTCCACCTGAGGGCAGAATCAGCAACATCCCTGTAGGGGGAAGAGTGTAACTTAAGCAGGAACCTGGATTCTGGAATGATCTATGGGGCAGAGCCACTTAATGAACCTGGAAGGCTTGCCTTCGACTCATATGTAAGAAAGACATACATATCTCCCTTTTTTAAGAACCTCAAACAAATATGACACATAAGCCATATAAAATAACCAAACTGAGGTTAGATGAAACTGTATGACAGAGATCACTTCTCAGCCTTTTGGCTAAGATCAAGTGAAATTTTATAAGAGACAAAATAACAACTATGATGCTTTCCTGCTTTAATAAGAAGTATCACTGTATTAACCATTGACCTAGCCCAGTGCCTTGCATGCAGGAGCAGAAATAGAGATTTCATTGTGCACTTAGGCACCAGGCAATTTGTTAAACCACCCTACATATGTATAAGGTTATTCAATCCTTACCAGAACTTTATGAGCTATTATCTTCAATGTACAGATGAGGAAAAAGTGGCTTAGAGGCATAAACTAACGAGTTAGTGTTGAACAGAATTCAAACCTAGGTATGACTGACACAAAAGTTGGTACTCTTGTCTAAAATGCTATATTCCAGAATGTGTGTGTGTGTGTGTTTTGATGGACAGGGATCAAGTGAATGAAGTTAGTGTGGCAGGTGGATGTGACCAGAACACTGAACTGAAAGACAGAGACGTGGGATTCTCGCAGGCTGTAACTCCTGGCAAGCCAGTTAGCATTTCAGAGGATAAGTGTCTTCTAGGCACTAAAATGCACTGCCTGAACCAGGTGATCTTTGAAGACACAGATCTAAGAGTCTGTGGAAAATGTGTGAAGACCCAGCTGTCCCTTATTACCACTACTTTACTCTCAAATCAATCAAAAAGAAGACCTTGCTGGAGAAATTGGGTTGGTCTGCCCTGAGGGCACAGACTAGTATGTAAGTTCAAATAAGCAACATAAAACCACCAAGTACACCCACAAACTCAAATGCACGGAGTTCCAGCAGGTCACAGGGTAATTACCCCTTTTCCTGTGCAAATCCAGAGGGCCTACCGAACGCCTGGTGCTAGACCATTTTGCCAAAGCTGGACAGAGAAACACATCACTGAAGATAAACGAGTTCGACTTCAGAAGGGCAATGGTGTCACATTTCTTCACAGAGCGAGCTCTAATTTTACAGTCAGCATTTTTGCCTGGTATGCATTCCCAAGGTCTGGGGAACGTGGATTCAAAATGTCTTCAGCGCTGCCTGTGGATGGAGTTCCAAATGGACTATTGTAAATGGTACGCATAATGCCTAACACTAATCATCTCAAGAGCACCCCATAAGTACCAAATGACACCACATCACTCACCAGAAACAGGCCATTGAAAGCCCTCTGATGCCATAATTCTCTCTGTGCATGTCATTATGGGGAATTAATGACCCAGCTGGAGTCTATGGACTTTGACCAGAGCCAGAAGGAAATGCACAGGAAAAATGCTACACTCTGCTTCATTTTTCCAAAGGTAGCAAACATCCTTCGATGTGCACAGAACATAAAACCCCAGATCCTGCCGTGCATGGGAGCCCCCTGGTGGACTCACGTGCCACTACAGCTCCGGATCTCAAGCAACTGAAAAAGCCAAGTAACAGGACCTGTCAGGAGGATGTTTACATTTTTGTTGTTGTTGTTGTTAAATCGTAGCTGTGTACATTAGTGCAATCAGGGGTACAATGTGCTGGTTTCATATACAATCTGAAATATTCTCATCAAACTGTTCAACGTAGCCTTCATGGATGGAGGGAAGGTTATGGGTGGGGCCACACCTACGGTGCATCTTAGAATGGGTACAGGCGAAACTTACTAAAGGCAGAATACAAATGTCTACATACTGTAACTAAGAAAATGCCAGGATGTTTACAGTTTTAAGCCATGTTGTCAACACACAGAAAGAAAAGGGGAGATTCAGACAAACTAAAACACAAAGCTGCCCTACAGCCTCCAAAAAGGCAAAATGCTTTCAATGTCTTGATAGTAAGTCAAATAAGTATTAGGGCCTATTTAATCGGTACTGAATTCATTTTCTAATCGTATTAGTGTGATCACAATTTCAGCTGTATGCCCACTTTTCCCGAGCTATATTTTGTTCACTCTTTCATCTGTCTGCCTACACAGAAAAGACTGAATAATTCATCTCTAGAGTCTCCTAAATAGGGCAGTGAAGGCAACATTAGAGAGTCAGAAGCACTATTGTTCCTTGTATCTTTGTTACAAATGGGGAATAACTTGTTCTTTGTAAACTCCCCTGCCCCCGCCCCCCCCCCCCCGAACTAATTTTCCTCTTTATTCTAACTCTATGGAACTGTAGAAAGCAATCCAGTCCTAATTATAACAGATAAATTGGCTACCATAAGCAATGTCTGGGTAAGATCTGGCAGGGATGTAAAGACTTTGAAAGTATCTTTATCCCTTAGTGAACACTGATAGTCCTCCAGAACTGTGGTTTGGTCAGTAGACACTGCAGCACTGGAGACTCAGATCCAGAACCACTGGCAAGGAATGACTGGGCAACTGGAGATCAGCCCACTCAATCTGTGCTAGACATTCTAGAACTAAGACAACCAGAGGACGGTTCTAAGAGCATAATTTACAAAATACCTCTCTGGTTCAAAGAAGCCACTGCTCTTCAAAAGCAATCAAAACGGGGGGCGGGAGGGTCTCCAGGGCATCTGGGTGGCACATGCCTTTTCACAGCAAGTGCACAAAGGGAAGATGTTTTGGGGGGTTCCAGATTCCCAAACTGCCACTTTTTTCTGATGGGCATGAGCAATAACGAAGTAGACATCTGTCAGCTATATCTGCCTCCTCTCACCAGGTCTTCCCAGCTGGAAGGCCTGACACAGCCTGGGCCCCTCTCAACTGCAAGTTAGTGGTGACAGAGGTGGCCTGCACCCAGCCCCTACTTGAGCCCGTGGGCTCCACTTAATAAGCCTTAGAATTATGTCAGATTCCAGATTCCATGTTGCTCCAGCTCTGAGGCTCTCCCTGACCAGCCATGCCAGAACAGGCCTAGCGAGGAGCTAGAATCAGCCTGTACACGCCGTCCCCGTGCTGCTGTGGTCCACACAATCACACGGTCCTTGGTTTTCATCACTGCCCATTTTAGGACCAGTAACCTTCCCTGAGCCCCAAGTCACTGGCTGGGTCCTAAAATCCCACCTGTTCTCTGCCAGTCCCTGCCCCGAGATGTGATCCTGGCCCCTGCCCACCAGCAGCCAGCACCTGTGAGTCCTGAACAAAGCCACACCTGGGCGGCTTCCACATTCCTGCTGCCCTGCTCATCCCACCCATCATATCTAAACTCAGGACTAAAACTGTCACTTTCCATCAGAAATTCCTCCTGGTTTCCCTGCTATCCCCAACAAAGCCAGGATCTGGTCAGTCGCTTTCCCTGGGAGAGGATGTTTCTGAGAGATGGCGGAGGGCCCAAAGCAATGGGGCCTGCCACCATGGAAAGGAGGGGCTGGGAGTATGACAACACCAGATGTGACTGAGGTTTCAGTCTGGCAAGGCCTTTCACAGCTCCCTACTAATACTCCACGCAGCCACCTCCACACCAAAAGTTGTTGGGTAAAGGGGAGCAGGGCCACTGCACCACACTGGACCCCAAGTAAGTGCCACCACCAGAGCTGTGGATCCCCTCCACACAGCCTGCCTTGGGGAGTCGGGGGACAGCAGAGAGAACTCCAAACCCCCAGCAGGGCCAGGCCCACTGCTCACGCAACCCACTGATCACAGGCCCAGTGAGGTCAGACTATACCCATTTTATAAAAACAAGAAAACTAAAAACTAAAGAGGGAGTTGGTGCCCGTATCTCAGTGGATAGGGCACCAGCCACATACACACAGGCTGCCAGGTTCAAACCCGGCCCAGACCAGCTAAAACAACAATGACAACTGCAACAAAAAAATAGCTGGGCATTGTGGCAGGCACCTGTAGTCCCAGTTACTTGGGAGGCTGAGGCAAGAGAATCGCTTAAGCCCAAGAGTTTGAGGTTGCTGTGAGCTGTGATGCTCTACCGAGGCACAACATAATGAGACTATGTCTCAAAAAAAAGAGGGGCTCAGAAAGATTGACTTGTTCAAAATCACTCACTTAATAAGAACAATGCTGAGAGCTGAGCCAGATCCGTTAGACCCCAGGACACCCAGAGCTGCATTGCCTCCCAGGGGGCTCAGGGAGGGGGCCCTAGATGGCAGTGCCTGGCAGAAGCCATGGAGAGGACAGTGGCCACGGTGCAGAAAGGCATCAGAAGAAATGATGGCGAAGGAAATAAGTTCACATGTGCCAGGCACTGTGCAGGCACCTGAGCTGTATTAACTCTCTTAACCCCTACAGCAGCCCCAGAGACAGCCCCATGGTATTGACAACACAAACAAAGCCATGGAGAGGTGAAACAACTGGCCCAAGTTCATGAAGCCAGCAGACAGTAAGGCCCCAGAGTCTGCAGGCTCAGCCCCTCCTGGAGGGTCACTGAAGACCTCAGCGGACAGTTCTAGGAGAGTGGTGCCTCCTGGCCAATTTGTAGCGTGGCTGTGAAGGGAGGACGAGAAACAAAGGACAGGCACTCAAGGTGGTGCAGCACATGAGTGGCTTAAACAATGAAGGTTTAGGGTGGTGCCTGTGGCTCATTGGGTAGAGCCCCATATACCGAGGGTGGCGGGTTCAAACCAGGCCCCAGCCAAACTGCAACAAAAAAATAGCCGGACATTGTGGTGGGCACCTGTAGTCCCAGCTACTTGGGAGGCTGAGGCAAGAGATCACTTAAGCCCAGGAGTTGGAGGTTGCTGTGAGTTGTGATGCCACCGCACTCTACCAAGGGCAATAAAGTGGGACTGTCTCTAAAAAAAAAAAAAAAAAGGAAAAGAAAACAATGGAGGTTTATTCTCTCCCTGTGAAGAACACAAGTCCAAAATCAAGGTGCTGATGGGACTGTGATTCTTCCAGAGCCTCGGGTGGGGCGCCTGCCTGCTCCAGGCCTGGCAGTTCCAGGCCACCCTGTGCTTGAGGCAAGAGAATCCCAGTCCTGAACTCCGTCTTCACGCATCCTCCTTATTCCCCGTCTGTGTGTCTCTGTGTCTGCTCCCAGGTTGCCCCTGGGTCCCTGCCTGTGTACAGACTCCCCTCTTCTCACAGGTCATGCTGAATAAACACCCAGCCTAATGGCCTCATCTTAACTTGATTAAGTATGCAAAGACCCTGTTTCCAAATAAGGTCACGGTGGTTAAGTCTGGAGGTTTAGGACTTCAACATATCTTCTGGGCTGGGGGGCACAATTCAAGCAATAACAGGAGGCATGGGTTCAAGTGGAAGACTTGGAAAAGATGGGAAAGATGATTTATGAGATCTTTTAAAATAGCATTTTATTAAAGATCAATAGGTAAGTCATGATTCTTTCCAAATAAGCAGAAAATCTGATTATCTGCATCCCCAGAAGGGTTTGCCAAGCCTGCCATATCATTTTTAGGCTTCTGCTCTGACTTAATGAGTTGGAGAAGGACCCGGCCTCATGGCTTTTGCCAGGAACATTCTGGTACTGTCATCCATCACAGCCTCCCCAGCCACGTCTACCCTAATCAGTAAGAAGGTGAATCAATGCCTCAGAAGCTGACAGAAGCAGACAGTTGTGCAAACACTAAAACCAACAAACTTTCCACCTGGTTGAAACTGGGTCTGTTTTTTCACTGATATTTTTCTTATCCAGTTAAAAAATTAGTTTGTAATCTCTTCATTATGTCAAACGCAAATAGTAGTGAAAGGAAGGAGCCCAGAAATAGCCATATTGGCAAAAGGAAGCCAACCTGGAAGACAATTCCTGGTGTGGACAATCCATATACCTCTAACCAAGAATTGGTTACCCTGATGCTGTTGATAATATGTTGATCCAGCAACCAAACTATAGGCATTAAAATTTTGCCTCCAGCAATTCCAGCATAAGATTAGTCATTATATAAAGAAATTGCCACTTATAACATTAAGCATTCATTAACTTTTCCCAAAACATCTGTTCAATCATTAGCCACTCCTTCCTAACTAGGTTAAGCATAGTACACCAAGCATAAAAATTAGCAAAACATCTATAAAGAATGAGCCAATGGTAGTTTTAAAGTGTTTCCAGTGCCATGAGACACCCCCATTCTCACCATCTTTACTCTTTGAATTCACAGCCACTGTACTCACTGCTGTATCGGAAGAAAAGAATGATAACCCCCAGCTGAGGGAAAAGCCAACACTATCTAAGCAGCAAGAATGCTCTTCAACACGGAAGTCTTATACAAATGGATAAAACAGATGCTGTTTTATTCCAACAAGCAAGTCAAAAACCACAATTTATTCCAATAAAGCTGTCACTATTCAAAACTTTCAAAACTTTGTCACGAGTACAGTGACAAAAAATGTAAAACAGTCATTTAAATTCATAAGAATTTGCCAAATTCTCTATTTGTCCCTGCCATATGTGTGATACTGTGCTAGGTACTGCTGACTTCTGGCAAGAGTTGAGTGATTCAGAGAAAAACCAGATCAATGATACTGTGAATGAAAGGGTTGGGATCAAGAAATGTTTCACAAAAAGTATGCTGCCAGCCAGGGAACAATTCACTCTTTATGCGTTAAATAGAGCCCCTCAGCGGTTTCAGAAGTTCCTCAGAGTGAGTCCAGCTAACAGTGGGACTCCCAGAATGAACTCTTGACAATGGTGTCACTGATTTAAGAGACCTACCTGCAGGGGCCAGCCTAGTGTGTGATTGCCCCTCCTATTCCCTTGAGCCTCAGAGCTTATACCAGACACACCGACTAAGCCCAGCAGGTGTCATCCTGTTTATTATCTTCCTCAGAGACCATTGCTTTTTTCCTAGTTTGCCCTGAAAAATCAAAACAAATGGTGAGCCTTTGTGGTTTCCATGCACCACTGCACCTGTGCATCTGTACAGCCCACTCTATGACGCCCTCCAGAATGAGCCTGTCTCCCTGCCCAACTTACTCTTGGATAGAGGACAGAAATGAGCCAGCTCTGGGGACAGACGTGAGTGACTGGATGGCCCATTTATACAGCAAAATGGCTCCATGTCATCCCCCACCACCTGATAGTGTGGGCAGGCCATGTGACTTGATTCTAACCAAGAGGATATGGCACAGACAATGAGACGTCCTTTCTGTGACTGAGTTACATAGGACTGTAATGTCTGTCTCACCAGCAGACTTTCCTTCTCATTGGCTTTGATGAAGCAAGCTCCTCTGCTGTGAGCTGCTGCCATGTGATGAGGTCCATTTGCCGAGGGCAGCCTCCAGCCAGCACCCAACCGGAACCTGAAACCCTCAGGCCTATGCCTGGCAAGAAACTGAATTCTACTGACAACCACATGAGCTTGGAGGCAGACTCTCTCCACTCAGCCTCAGGATGAACCTCAGCTGATTTCCTGGTGCAGGGAACCTAGCAAAACTATGCCTCACTCTTAACAATACCCCATCTCCAAGTCATTTCCCTGCCATGTTAATAGTCTTGATTATTCAAGTGCATAAAATGAGCACTAATTTTTTTAAATTCCCAGGATAATCCTACAACTGCCACAGCATATACGTTTAGTGGTCAATCGTGGTAATTTATATCTCAGTGCATGTAAACATGTTATAACATGTCACAGCCATGCCACCCACCCTCAGCCTCTAACTGCCAGTTGAGAAAGCCAATTCTGCCCTTCACAGTTCAAGAGTAAATAGGAATCCAGAATAGGCAAGTTTACAGAGACAGGCAGCAATCACGCTGTCGCCAGGGCCAGGCAGAGGAGAATGGGGAGTGAATGCCTCATGTGCATGGGGCTTCCTTTCTGGGTGATGAAAATGTCTTGGAACTGAATATAGGTCATGATCGCAAAACATTGTGAACGTATTAAACGCCCCTGGATGGTACACTTTAAAGTGGTTCATGGCTAGTTTTATGTTATATGAATTTTACCTCAATAAAAAAAAATAATGTTAACAAAAAGGCATAAATGGGAGAAGTAGGGCTTTGAAGAGTTTGCAGAAATATTTTTTCAGCCATAAAGGAAGGTCAGTCTGGTTACTTTTCCATGAGGAAATATCAAAACCAACTGTACCACATGTCACTTCCAAATGTTCTAATTCATGGACCCAAAGAGGTCGTTAATTATAAGATTTATCACGGAGATGGAGGCCAAGAAGGAGGACAGAGGCAGCCATACATGCTGCTCTCGGGGGAAGACCAAAGACCACAGGAGACGCTCACTAGGGACGGACTATCATGGAGAGAGCGATGTAGATCATTTGAGAACTGAGGGGAGACGCTCACAGTGAAGGAGAGGACAGGGACGGGGATGCCCCCTTGCCAAGATGAGAAGGCACCTGGGGGACTCCCACATGTGGGAGGGATAAAGGAGAGAGCTCCAGGCCCTGCTCCCCAGAGGACACTGCAGGGGAGCTGCCTCAGCCCATCACTACCCGCGTCCTGATGCTGCTGCAGGAACTGCCTGGAGATGCGTAGTGAAGCAGCACCAGGGAACAGGCTCAGCAGAGCCCACCGCCTCTGTTCCTGGGCCCCGCGACTGTTGCCACGCTGAGCTCTTGGCTGGAGCCGCCTGTCTACTCAGTCTACTCTGGGATCAGCTGGGTTGCAGCTGCCCCAACATTACACCCTCCTATTCAACATAGTAATGGAAGTCCTAACCAGAGAAATCAGGCAAGATAAAGAAATAAAGGGCATTCAAACTATCCCTGTTTGCTGATGATATGATCTTTATCTAGAGAACCCTAAAGATTCCACTCAAAGACTCCTGGAATTGACAAATATGTAAATTCAGCAGCCTTATTTTACAAAATTAATGTATACACATCAGTAGCATTTCTATATATCAACAACAATCAAGCTAAAAGTCATATCAAGGATTCAGCACCATTCACAATAGCTACAAAGAAAAGAAAACACTTGGGAATATACTTAACCACAGAGTAAAAGATCTCTACACGGAGAACTATAGAACACAGGTGAAAGAAATCACACACTACACAAATGAAGAAAGACCCCTTGCTTATGGACTGGTAGAATCAACATCATTAAAGTCCATATTGTCCAAAGTGATTTACAGTTTCAGCTCAATCCCCATCAAAATGCCAACATCATATTTCACAGATCTAAAAAAATAATCCTAAACTTCATTTGGAACCAAAAAAGAAACCTGAATAGCCAAAGCAATCGTAAGCAACAAGAATAAATCTATAGGCATCCCATTAGCTGACCTCAAGTTACACTACAAGCGTATGTTAACTAACACAGCGTGGTACTGGCATAACAGTGGGGACAGAGACCCATGCAACAGGATAGAGAACCCGGAAATCATCTGCCTATGAAAAACTGATCTTTGAGAAAGCAGACAACAGCATACACTGGAGAAAGAATTCCTATTCGATAAACAGTGCTGGAAAAATTGGGTAGCTACATACAGTAGAACGAAATAGAACCCCTCTCTCTCTCTCTCCACATAGAAAAAGATGGATAAAATACTTAAATGTACTGCATGAAACCATAAAAATTCTAGAAGAAAATGTAAGAAAAACTCCTCTGCACATCAGCCTCAGGTCTAAAGAATTTATGACTAACTCCAAAGGCAAATACAGCAACAATGAAAATAAATAAAATTGGACTTAAGTTAAATTTAAAAAGCTTCTCCACAGCAAAGGAAATACTCAACAGAGTGAAAAGACAACCTACAGAATGGGAGAAAATATTCACAAACTGTACATCCACCATTGCACTGGTATACAGAATCCACAAAGAACTCAAACAAATAAGCGAGAAAAGAACAACCTCATCAAAAAGTGGGCACAACACATGAACAGAAGTTTTTTGAAAGAAGATAGACAAATAGCCTGCAAATATATGGTGGAAATGCTCAAAAATTACTAATTATAATTAGGGAAATGCAAACTAAAATTGCAATGAGAGATCACCTTACCCCTATCAGAATGGCCATTATTAAAAAGTCAAAAACACAGATGCTGCTATGGAAGCAGAGAAAAAAGATAATGTTTATATACCATTGGTGGGATGACGTATTAGTACAACTTCTATGGAAAACAGTATGGAGACTGCTCAAATTAATATATGAGATCCAGTAAGCCCACTGCTAAGCATCTACCTAAAGGAAATGAAGTCATTTTATCAAAATGTCACCTGCACTCCAATGTTTATCTCAGCACAATTTACAGTTGCAAAGATGTGTAATCAACCTACGTGTCCATCAGTTCATGAGTGGGTAAAGAAAATGTGGTGTATATCTATCATGGAGTACTACTCAGACATAAAAAGGGAACAAAATAATGTTGTTTTTAGCAACTTGGATGGAACTGGAAATCATCATTCTAAGTGAAGTTATCTCAAGAATGGAAAATCAAATACCATATTTTCTCACTAATAAATGGGAGCTAAACAAGGGGTACAAATGGGTGCAAATTGTTATAAAGGAAATGAGAAACTAAGAAAAGGGGAGGTTGTGAGGGAAAGTGTGGGATTAACTACTGGGAAGAATGATCACTGTTCTGGTAACAAGCACACCAACAGGCCTGACCTAAGCTTTCTATAAGGAACGTGTATCCATGTACTGAAAACATTTGTACCTTATTTTATACTTTGAATTAAAAACAATAGCCAGGCATTGTGGTGGACACCTGTAGTCCCAGCTACTTGGGAGGCTGAGGCAAGAGAATCACTTAAGCCCAAGAGTTTGAGGTTGCTGAAATACTTATCATTGACATTGAAAATATGCATTGACTGCAAGACTTAACCATAATTTTAGAAACATCAAATTATTTGAAATTACTTCCTTTGAAAATCAAAGGAAAATACCATCACACAAAAAAGTTACTACTAATTTTAGCAGATACACTTTACTTGAGTAATCTACAATGCAACTTAGAATGTCTGATATAAAATGGAAAAAATATAGTGTCAACTAGAGAAAAAATTCATAGAAAAAAGACTGGAAGATAATACTGTATTTTGCCATCTCTAATGTGCACTCTTTGAACAATTTTTGATGGAAAAATAAGGGTGGGCTTGTACGTAAGTAGTACTAATTCTTTATCTATATAAATATTATTAATTCTTTTATTTATGCTTATGCATTAAAAGTGTAACTCCAGAAAGCAATAACCCTGTAATGATCAGTTTTGTTGAATTTAGGATGCACTTGCATTTTTGGCCAATGAAGAGCAACCTATTTCTTATTGTAGCTTTCAGTAGTAGCTAATGATCCAGCTGATTTTTTAACAAAAATTCTTGGAAAATCCCTTAGAAAATGTCAAAATAAGTTTTGTACACTCCAAGCTTTAGGCTTTGAATTTGAATTAAAAAATTAAAATGAAAGATTTTTTTTTTCCTGAATGTTTGGACCAAAAATTTGGGTGCACATTATACGTAGCAAAATATGGTAGGTTGTTTTCTGTGAGTAAAGGGATTTGAATGAGTTTTCTCATCTTCTTCAGATACTTTTTCAGTATGGACGAATCGGATTTCCTCTCCTTTCACCAGCTTTGTGCCTTCCCATCTTCCCCTGATAGGAGGAGGGTCTTCTAGCCTAATGCATCAATTTTATGCTGTGAGAGGTGAACACTACAGCATCAGAGAGGGTTGTTTCTCTAGGTACCTACTTTACTCTACAAGCTTCATTCATTTATTCAACCAAGATTTATCAAGGACCCATCACCTGGTAGGCAGTGTTCTAGACTCCAAGGAGATAACTGTTAATTAGCAAAGTCTCTGCCCTCATGGAACATCCAGTCTAGTGGGGAGAAAATAGATGATGTCACCTAAACAATACAAAACAGGATGTGCTGGCTGGTCTACAACACCAGAGGGTAAAGCTGGAGCCCCAGGAGAGAGTAGTAA
This sequence comes from Loris lydekkerianus, assembly GCA_963574355.1. NCBI lineage: Eukaryota > Metazoa > Chordata > Mammalia > Primates > Lorisidae > Loris > Loris lydekkerianus. The sequence goes on along the minus strand of CAUYPK010048701.1, from coordinate 8,682 downwards.
AAGAAGAAGGGAGTGCGGGGAGAAGACCAAGAAAGAGGAGTGTCTGAGCACCCACATGAGGGTGGTCGGCTCAGCCTGGAAGGGGATGGTAACAAAACACCTGCACCATTCTCTGGCCTCCAAGTCATTTTGTGATCTGCTCTAAGTAGGGTTCTTTCTGATGATGAGCCAGAAACCTACCCAGCTGTTCCTGGGAACACTGCCGGGGCTATATTCCTTGTGCAATTTTTCTTGCTTTGAATATATACAGCTTTATAGAATTACCAAAAAAGGGGGGGAGGGGAGAAATGGACCAATACTGACCCCACCCTACTCCTTTTAGCCAACTGAACAGATGCTATTAGGAGGTGATAAGTCACTATCTGTGAAATAACTACCCTGTGTACATATGTAAAGTAATAAATCCCAAGAGAATCTGAAAGTTCACTTCAAGTAAGGGAAAAAGAGAGAGAAAACTATGTGAAAGAGAGTATCATGCTTCTCTCTGGAAAGTGCTGGCTTTTTCTGAATTCTCATGGATGATATGTCGTTGAAGCATAATTTCAGCAATTGGAATGATTTCTTTTTTCTTTTTTTTTTTTTTTTCCTCTTTTTTTTTGAGACAGAGCCTCAAGCTGTCACCCTGGGTAAAGTGCTGTGGCATCACAGCTCACAGCAACCTCCAACTCCTGGGCTCAAGCAATTCTCCTGTCTTAGCCTCCCAAGTAGCTGGGACTATAGGTGCCCACCACAATACCCGGCTATTTTTGTTGTTGTTGTTGTTGTTGTTGTTGTTGCAGCCGACATTGTTGTTTGGGAGGCCAGGCTGGATTCAAACCCACCAGCTCAGGTGTATGTGACTGATGCCTTAGCCACTTGAGCCACAGGCACTGAGCCATGATTTCTCTTTTTAAAACGATAATGAGTCCAACATAGGTGCTGGAGGACTAAGAAGAAGCAAGAATAGGATAGAATGGCAGAATACTTAGAGACCTAAAAATAGACCTGCCATTCGATCCTATAATTCCTTTACTAGGTTTATACCCAGAAGATCAAAAATCACGATATAACAAAGACATCTGTACCAGAATATTTACTGCAGCCCAATTTATAATTGCTAAGTCATGGAAGAAACCCAAGTGCCCATCAACCCACAAATGGACTAGCAAATTGTGGTACATGTACACCATGGAATACTATGCAGCCTTAAAGAAAGATGAAGACTTTACCTCTTTCGTGTTTACATGGATGGAGCTGGAACATATTCTTCTTAGCAAAGTATCTCAAGAATGGAAGAAAAAGTATCCAATGTATTCAGCCCTACTATAAAGCTAAATTATAGCTTTCACATGAAGGCTATAACCCAACTATAGCACAAGACTATGGGGAAAGGGCCAAGGAAGGGGAAGGGAGGGGGGAGGTGAGGGTGGAGGGAGGGTGATGGGTGGGGCCACACCTAAGGTGCATCTTAGAATGGGTACAGGTGAAACTTACTAAATGCAGAATACAAATGTCTACATACAATAACTAAGAAAATGCCATGAAGGCTACATTGAACAGTTTGATGAGACTATTTCAGATTGTATATGAAACCAGCACATTGTACCCCTTGATGGCACTAATGTACACAGCTATGATTTAACAATAAAAAATAAAATAAAATAAAATAAAATAAAAAAGAATAGGAGGCAAGCATGTGCTGAAAAGGAGCCTGGATGAGCTCTTAGTTCTTTTTATTATTCACATTTCTTTTTTGGGGGGGGGAAGGGAGGGAGACAGATTCTCACTATCTCACCCTTGGTAGAGTGCCCTGGTATCACATCTCACAGCAACCTCAAACTCCTGGGCTTAAGTGATTCTCTGGTCCCAGCCTCCCAAGTAGCTGGGAGTACAGGCGCCCACCACAATACCCAGCTATTTTTTTGTTGTTGTTGCAGTTGTTACCGTTGTTTAGCTTGCCCAGGCCAGATTCAAACCTGCCAGCCTGGGTATATGTGGCTGGTGCCCTACCCACTGAACTATGGGTGCCAGCTATTAAATTATTCACATTTCTGAAAATAGATATGTCTGCATATTAATTATAAAAATCAACCTTCCACATCTGAATATGGTGGGGTGAATTGTAAGTTAATTCCATCTTTATCCCCACAAAAATAGCCTTAGTTGCTGATGTTTTTGCATTAGGAAAGCATTCTCACTTTAAGCTTTACACATTGATTATTAATTACTACTTGCTGACTAGAAGAATTGCCACATTTGAGGTACATTGTAGCTGTAAAAGACATTCTTCTCTGCTTCTCAGGTCCCCACGCTGCTGTGCTGGTCATGATTGTACAGCACTATTTACCTTGGTCAGCTAAAACTAAGACTTTCTACCAGCCTTAATGATGCCTACTTGACAACCAATTCCTTTGAGAATGATGCTAATGGCGTGTCATTTAGGGACACAAAAGTAGATTTCAGAGAACTGTAGAAAAGAGACAGTGACAAGTTATGTTGAGTAAACTACCTTTGTTTCTCAGCCAGCAGGCAAACAAGGAGAGTGCTCCCACTTTTGATTTGAATTGACACAACCAAAATAAAGTTACCAACTTTTACAGTTAAGGAGGACTTTAAAGATTCAGTCCAAAGATCCTCTGACCATCAGTTCAGAATCTGCCTGCAAATATCAAAGATTTACAAGCTAGATGTAACTTACAAACTTCTTCTTTCCACAACTATTGACACTTCCATCAAGATGGAAAGCATAGCGACGGCCACATCCACTCACACACGTGTGTGTCACACATTCACTCACACATTTTCATCATCAACAACTACTTCTTGATCACTGAAAACGTGCTGCATACTATGACAGGTTATAGGGAACACAAAAATGAGTAAGGCATAAACTTCCTGCCTTCAAGTAGCTCACAATCTCAGAAGGCAGGCAAATATTAACAAATACAACGTAACACTATGAGTAAAGGTCCATAGAATTATAAACAAAGAAGTAAGCAAGTCATGAAAATTCTCCCAAATAAAATGACATTTATATCAGATATGGAAGAATGAACATGCCAAGGGAGAAGTGAGAAGGGAATTCCAGACAGAGCCATTTGCAGGTGCAAACCCTAGCAACGTGGGAGAACACTGCATGCTCAGTAGACAAGAGCTTGGTGTGGCAGGACTACGGAGTAGACAGGTGGCAGGAGAAGACACAGCCAAAGGTACAGTTATAGGAAGGGAGGTCTGAAGCCAAAATGTGTACAGCTTCAAAAGCCATGCAAGGGAACTTCATTTTATCCTGCAGGTAAATGAGGTAACCAGCATACTTTCCATGTAAAGGGAAGCGTGCCGTCTTACTCAATTCAAACTGACCATCTCTCAGCACCAGCCACAACATCCTTCACAACATAAATGCTTACTCAGTGGAGTTGCTGACACTCAGCAAACTCAATCAGATCTGTTTTTAGAAAGACAGTCTGTAAAAGGGACTGGGAATGGAACAGAACTCGAGAAAGAAGATCAGTGAAGATCTTCAAATCAACATGATTATGATTCAGATCCACACAATGTTGGCCAAGGGGATGGTAAAGAAGGGTGAATTCAGCAGTTACTTAGGAGAGAATGAACGAGGCTTTGCCACTGACTGGGTGTGGGAACACGAGAAAAAGGAGCATTGGCGATGACACCCAGATTTCTAACTTAGACAACCGTAGCTCCACATGGCTCAGTACCTTTATTGGCTCAAAGAGGAGGAAGCAGTTGAAAGGGTCCAGATCACAGGTGGCAGTGCCCGAGCAGGGGGGTAAGTCACTTCCTCCTCTGAGTCAAAAAGGAAGGTGAGACCTGACACAGGGGAGGTAAGTACAGAAGGAACTTAAAGGCTTTTCTACCCACTGAGCTGAGGTCAGTCTAAGTCCCCTTTGTGTAGACGTGAACAATGAAGACTCAGAGAAATTAATAGCGTTTCCTATTAATAGTAATTAATAGGTGTGGTAAAGACCACACCATACATTAACAGCAAAGCCAGAGCACTGAGACGTGTCCCCAGGGCTCCTCCTACAATATTACAATGCTCCTCTTTATAAATTAAGACAACCAAACACTTGGTGAGCATAGAAATGGAAGAGAACATGAGCACATAGATTAAGAGAGACTGTGCACTTAAACTTTCCACTGTTCTGAAGGTCTTAGTTCTTGGCAATCTTTTTTGAAACCTGGTACATCTGAACATTTATTTTCTTTATTCACAGGGAAATAGTTGGAAAGAGCAACAGATAAAGTCTGGGGACTACTTTATTGTTTTCTTGAATGACTAAATGTGAGAGCAGACCCTAGAATAGAGTAAAAAAATAATTTACCAGTAATAATAGTGCACATAATAAGAAGAAAAAGAACTTACTTTTGTAATGTCATAAACAAAAAGGAGGTAAGAAAAATTGGCAATGATTCATCAGAACACATTTTTGCTATCTTTGCAACACAAATGTTTTCAGCTCCTAAAAGGAAGGCACACAGATTTGCTAAATTGGTTTTTACTCATCCAAAAATCAGTATTTAAGACTCAACAAATTGAGTTTAGGGTTCAAAATGTGATTCATACATCACTGAAGATACAGCAAATACTGGAAAGAATAACTTCATGTTTCTTGTCACACTTCCTTCCTTATTACCTGCTTGAAATGTCCAAGATCTAAGACAATGATCAGCCTCTTCCTGCCACCAGGTCACCTAGCTGGTGCCAAATTGGCTCCCAAAGGTGTTTTAGGCTGACTTCAACTCTCTAATGAAAACTGAATCCTCTTTTTTTAATTAAACACCCCAGAGAGGAGTGACTGTAGAAATAAGAGAAAGACAGACTGCACCAACATTCGATTTGATCGTCCGCATATCACATGCTAATAAACTAATCAAGGGTATCTGTCAAAGTATCTGACATATAAAAGATAGTAAGCAGCCGTCAGTCTCTCTCGAGAGGAAATGACAGTAATGGAACCGTCATTACTTGTCATGTGTTTCAATGATAAGGAGGGAGGGTATTCTCTTCACACTTCTAACAGCACTGATGACATGGGCACCTTGCCAAACACCGTTTTATCTGAGAAATCATCCTGACCACCCCTCTCAGCCAGGCCCCCTCGTTGTCTCTCATTTCATCTAGTTTGTTCCCCGTGATCAGACTAACCTCTCTGTCCTGGAACTACTTCTCTTTTTGTTATTACATGTACCTCTTTAACTGCCTGTCTTCCCACCAGACATTAAGCTCCAAAAAGCTAAACTGTCACTACTGCTCATCACTGTAAGCACAAAGCCTGGCCAGTTCCTCCTGGGTGTAGGTGTCTGGTAAGTATTTGTTGCATGAATGAATTGATGAATGGATGGATGGAATGGAATAGACTGAAGAGACTTGTCCACATGTCATTTTTTGAAAAGAAAAAACAATATTATGCAGTGAAGGATTCATGTTGGAGTGGGAAAGAAGTCTAGATGCTCAGTGAACAGCCTCCACATTCCTTTCCTTTTGTCCCTGCAGCGTCCCTTTCATTTGACTGCAGCGACGCCTACTGCTGATTTGGAGGAATAGCCACCCTTTCACTTAATGATGGCAGGTGGTGCCTGAGCCGAGACCCCAGGGCGTTCACACGCCATCCTGTCATCATGAATAATATTCTTACAGACAGTTATCTCCATTCCACAGAGAGAAAACATCAGTGTCTGTTTCATTAGCAGGTGAGGGACAGAACTCTGAATAAGGGGAGAGGATGACTGTCACATCACTTTGCCTCGCTAGAGGAAACGCGTTGCTAACACCGCTCCTCTTTATTTGAACACCAGTTTTATGTCTACACTTGGCTTTGAGAAATCTTGTATCCCTCCAAAAATGTGCCAATTCCCAACTAAATACATGGTAAAAGAAGAAAAAACAAAAACAAAACAGGAAACCTAGGACAGTATAAGGACATGTTCTGATATCATTTTTCAAAAATAATATAACACTGTTATTTCTCTTGCACCCCTCCTCCACTTAAGAAGTCGCTCTGTGTTAACCTCATCACTAAAGCCCAGCTGCTGGGTACACCAAACTGGTCAGTTATGCCGAGCTACTGGGTACACAGAGCTGCTGGGTATGCCAAGCTGCTGGTTATACAGAGCTGCTGGTTAGTTATGCCGAGCTGCTGGATATGCCGAGCTGCTGGATATGCTGAGCTGCTGGTCATGCCGAGCTGCCAGGTACACCAAGTGCCTGGTCACCCATATTGCTGGTTATGCTAACATCTAGACAACTCAAAGGAAACTGAACTCATTTTAATTTCAGGGGTGCCAAGCTGCTGGGTACACTGAGCTGCTGGTTATGCTGGTGGTGATTACAGTGGAACACACCCCAAGCTGCTGTCCTCAATCAGGTTGTTCGGTCAGTGACACCCATCCTGATGTGGGTACATTCACGTCCCAATCACTTGAGTGCTAATGCAGTTATTACCCTGACAAGCAATCCACTGTTACGTCCTCTGAGTTCCTTACTTGATCTGAAAGGATGGGCTTATTTACTTCATGAGAAAAAAAGCTGCAATCTACCTTTTTTAGATAGACTTTTTTGTTCAACTAGTGCTTAGAAAATGTATGATGATGTGACTATTACTAATTTTTATGAATTGATTACTTCCTGGTTATTTTTTATTTGTTAATCCCAAATACAGACAAAAGGCAGTGTTCAAAGCCAAATACAGACATAAACATAGGCATAAAGATGGCTTGCAAAGACAGAGAAGCTATGCTGCAACGTGTCCCCTCCAGTTAGGCAAAGCCATGTGACAGCCACCCTCTCCTCTCAGGGTTATATTTCTCAATTCAGTGGAATTTTCTGTTTAATCACATCGGAAAGAAAGGACTTTAACGGTGGAGAAAATGACCTAGAAGCCCCAGACCTTGCTTGTCTGCTATGCACTTGGACCAAGTTAGGAACTTCCCTGAGCCTCAGGTTCCTCAACAGTGAAAGGGGGGCATCAACAACTCCCTGTCTACCTCAGCGTCAAGACTGAGAGAGGCAGATGAGGCAGGGTGTGCTAACACACACAGTGAGCCAGGAGGGCTGTGCAGACCAGAGAAGTGTCATCTCAATCTCAAAACGGAACCTCTGGGGTCTTATTACATTTGCACTTCTCTTGATAAACCAAGAGGCAGAATACAAGAAGCAGCCATCAAGATGCAGTTGAGGAATGCAAAGAACTCCAAATTCACCTGCATTCAAACTTTTCCTTAAGTGATTATGGAGATAAACTCATGGGGACACCCGCCTGTGTGACTGGAATCCACGTCTCCTGACTGCCAGCCCAGGACCTGGGTCCAGGGCAGGCACTGCCCAGGCCAGGCACTGCCCTGGGTCCCTGGAGGGAGGCCTTCCACCACACCAGCACAGGTCCTCTCTGTTCTGGAACACTGTCCCATGGCCTGCTCTGCACAATTCAAGGGAAGAAAGGCTCTTGCCCAGGTCCAGACTGCTCAGAGGAAACTTGGAAAATGAAACCCATAGGAAAAGATCAATGAGCCACAGGCTACTCCACCTGGAGAAGAGGAAGCTGTCAACGGACGCCCCAGTTACACAGCCATGCTCATCAGGTCCACTGAGGACCAAGCAAGTGGGGAGAGCAGTGGTGCATTGCCAAACCCCACTCTCCTGAGGAAGCAGGAGTGTGTGTTCATTATGCGTCTTACTAATAGAAAGGTATAGCACGCAATGGCCAAGTAACAATTACAGATACAACATTTTTTATCCTAAATCCCATACAACCAGTTGATCCTCACAGAATACTCTCACTGATTTTTGCCAATTTTTTTCTATCTATGACTAACCTAGGGTTGTGATTCATTTATGATTTGACAAGCAGAATTGTATTTGAATCCACTGACTCTTTTCAATAAGTTTACTAACATTGAATCTGCTTTGTAATCTGTTAAAATGTTCCTTATCCTAGGAGGCGGAGCAAGATAGAGGCCGAGTAACAGCTTCCTTGCATCTGAGCACCGTGAGTCTGGGGAGATAGGTCTCCAGGCATCTCTGGCCGGTGGGATCTGCCTATAATCATCCCTGTGAGGATACAGGGAGTCAGCAAGAGACTTCTGGACCCCAAGAGGAGGACAAAAACAGTGGAAAACTGGCAAGTGGTCGCACGTGTTCAATCAGTCTAAACCCGCTGGCAACTGTAAGTACAGTAGCAGCAAGACCGCAAACCGGAAAGGCCTTACCTGTGAACTGCTTTGGTGTCTTTAGACTTGGCACTCAGTTGAACTGCCTTGGGGGGAGCTTGAGCAGGAGTGCAGAGAACTTTGGGCATTGTCTAGGGCCCTAGTCTGAGCCGCTGAGCCAGACGGAGCTAATAGTGTTTAGCTGTGGGCCACAGGGAGCCATTGGGAGAGAACTGCCCCAGCAAGGTCCACCCTCAGGGTTGCAGAGCAAGGATTGGGCAGAGCTAGTAACCTAGTGACTGAGCAGCCTAAAGGCAGGGACTGAGCCACCTTACAGCCCTAAACCTCAGGGGCAGAGTGAGACCGGTTTTGACACACTGGATAAGTGGATAGCCACTTCAGCAGTGATTCCATCGACAAGCACTTTCCTGGGAAAGCTTCTGTTTAGCAAGTTTAGAAGCTTAAAGTGCCTTTTAAGAAGGCTGAAGTGAGACTTAGGGTGTCTACCCTGTGGGGTTTGAGAAATCAGCGGAG